>JANHGL010015387.1:17929-143705 GCA_024611195.1 Ceyx melanurus | reverse complement strand
ATCTTGACCATCTGATGGCAAAACTAATTTTCTTCATCTAAAATCATACCAAGCCTTCCTGAGCTACTTGTGCTGAAATAGTTCTCTCCCTGGTGACTCTTGGACCTTGCAATAACAAGTTGCCAAGATTAGACATCAGTCCTTGCTGCTGATCACACAGACAGCCTGCCAGTGCTCATGACATTTCCCAGCACAAAGCAGAATAACCAAGGAGCTCTAGGCTATTGTCTTTCAGCTCTTTATGATCTGGAATGAACAAGACAGGGATGAAAAGCCCCTTCTTCACTGTCCCCATCCCAAGTGGCCCAACTGCACCCTGAGCTCTCAGCAGGTTTTGCCAAAGAGTGTCTGGTCCTTAAATCCACCACATTCCAATGTGGGAAGGACACTTTTCTCTGCATCAAGGAAGCCTTCTCCTTGGACCTCCCCAGGGTTACAGATAAACCATGTCTTTACCTCCAGGACTGCTCCCAAACCTAGTTTCTCTCCTCCTGAAGAAAGACTTTTGCTCTTAGAGGATGCAGAAGGAGGTCTCCTGAATTGTCCTAGAGGATGGTTTATACCAGGCAGCTGTTTCACTCATACCTGAGGAGTCCTGCCAGTGGTCCAGCAGCATTGAGTAGCTCAGCGGAGAGTGCAGTGTGACAGGCACAATGCTACAGGGACTGGCACTTTACAAGTGCACACCCAGATCCCATAGCAGGCCTTGGGAGTGTCAGCATTGACTTGAAGAGGTTTGATCTAGTTCACATTATGAAGTTCTGTCCCAAAGACCTAAGATCTTCCAGAAAGATGAAACTTCCTTTCAAAGAAACTGATCAAGCGCTTCTCCCACACTAACAGGAGGGTATCATTTTCCATCACGGGAAATGGGAATGTGGGCTCCACACTGTGCTTTAGATGAGTCATCAGGTAAACGTTCCTGAAAACCTCCTGTCAAATAGACTTTACATTAAAGGCAGCATCAGAAAGCAGAAAGTGTTTTCTCAGGACATGTATTAAGTTCTGCAGCTAATTAATACTTCCACTTACAAAATAAAAGCTTGACAATAGACATAGTTTAACTGAGTTCAAGATATGAAAGACAATATAAGAACAGGAAACCTGCACATCTCCTTTGGTCCATAATGTATCTTATTAGCAGCTAATCCCATTTCTCCCCTCCAAGTAAAATCCTCTGTGTCAAATCCTAGGGGGTGGTTTTCACTCAGCCCACTGAACCTGTGACTGTGTAAGGACTCTGGGTTCTGCACCACTGATTTTAATAGGAATGCATTTGGAAAAGACCATCACCTCAGTACAGGTCTTTGGGGAGATGCAGAGTCTTTTAGTGCAGAGGAAGCAAACACACAGATGTGCTGGTGTACAGGCTGACACAAGCATAAGGAGGATCCAGCTGGTGAGCGACAGAGACGTGGTATTGATGGGTGTTTCACCAAGGTCCAGCTCTTTGCTTGGATGTTCACAACAGCATCTCATGGCTTCTGTGGAAATAGCACAAGATTCTGTGCAGGGCTGAATCCTTTATCCCTGTGAGGAACAGGTATGTCAGAAAGACCTTGTCAGTGTAGACGGTGGCTTTCTAAAGAGATGATGGATATTACAGATTGGCTCAATTAACTGAGTATCTAAGAAAAAACAGACCCATATAAACAAGAAATGAAACTAAGGGCCTTTGCTTGTTACAGCAGGTGCTACAGCCACAAGACAGCTCTAATAGCAGGACCATGACAGCTCTTCCAGTTCAGCCAATGCTTACTGCAAATACTGAGTATCTATCTTTAAGTTAAGTAAAGCCTTCAACTGTGCAGGCATCGCTAACAGCAGTGGAAAGGTATGAGCTCTCATGATCTGAGACAGACTAACAACATACCAGGAATATATTGTATTGACACTCAGCCTGGAGGAGAAAGAAGCAAGAGAGGTTGTAACAGGTTGGAGACTTAAGAAATAGCAGCAATCCCAACTATAATTCCAGAGTTTGAACTCCATGGGGTGAATAGTGCTGCCCTTTGCTTTCAGTACTAAGCAGGACTATGCCCTGCTGAATTATTTTCCAAAGTGACAGTTCATAGCTATGTAGTGCAGTTGTATCACTTATTCCTTATATCAACAAGCAATGCCATTTACAGAGCTCTGTCTGGACTCTGTAAGGTTTAAAAGATGACCAGATCTGAGGACACTGGAAGGATTACACAGCCTCCCTACACCAGTGACAGTGTGGTTCCTTCTCCATCATCAGTAAATTAGTTCCCTATCACAGTTTCATCTCTTGGTACTCACCTCTGAGCCACAGAGAACACAGATCCAGGCTCAGCCCTGATGAGATCCAGAGGGAAATGAAGTGCCTGGCCAACAGAGAGCCTGTGAAAGGGCACTCAGTCTCCCAGGGCTAGAAACCTCCCCTGTGCCACACTTACCAGTGCTGGTTTGGGAGCACAGACTGGCTAATACATGTAAGTCTGAGCCTGCCAGATCCTCCTCCACATGAGCCATTATTTCATTGGAGGGAACATACCAGATGATGAGTGAGAGTGAAAAAAATCCCATAGATCACTGTACATACTGCTACGTCCCAGCTCTCAGGGCAGCCTACCTATATGGGGACACAGCTCCTGCATCACTGCCTGCAGCTGCTCACACCTCACAGGCAGTCGGCACTAACAGAGCTGCTCTGGAGCAGCCTGGGCCTCTCCATGCAGTCACGGACACTGGGTCTCCATGGAGCATGCAGGAATAGGGAAGAAAAAGGAAAGCCTTGCTCTAATAAATACTTTGAATTAATCACTGACACCATTGTGAGTTTTCAGGCTACTGAATCTTTGTTTAGCTTCTTAGAAACATTCAATCACATCTAACATTTGCTTGAAATAAAAACCAACCCACTGACTTGTAGTTCTCAGCAGATATGAAAAAGATGAATTGGAGAATATGCCAGTCAGCTCCTGAAGGGATTTAAAGATGAGTTACTCCAGCTGTGTCATTTCTCTGTTCAGCAATGCTCAGTCTAAACCGAAGACCCCTGGAGAAGCACAGAGATGCTGGCCACCATGTATACTTGGGTGACCTGTATGTTGTGTGTACAGTGTGAATAACATGCAAGGAAAGGCAGCTCTGATGCACTTTGAGGTCACCGATAGATCCTGAGGTCAGGAGTCAGTCCCATCAGGGCTCTGGCTCTGTAGACCCGCACTTTAGGATGATGCTATTAACACACAAAGCTCATTTCAACTTTCCTGTCCAATTTAGGTAGCCCAGTGTGTACTGCAGAGAGTTGGTAAAGGGCAACAGGGAGCCAGGGCCATCAAAATGTGCCTGAGGGCTGCTAAGACCTGTTAGATTGCCTCTACATAAAGACCTCAACAGATGGGTGATGGGGGCAAGGTGGATCTCAAGTTATTCCATCTAGCTTAATTATTTCATAATAACATCTTTAATACATCTCAGAAGCTTGGAAGGACTCCTTTCATGCCTAATTGCCAGGCTTTCTGAGAAAGCAATCACTGCTCAGAGGCATTTTCCAAGGATTTTTCTGTCTTTTTGCCTTTGTAACATCAGTCAAGCAAACCTCTATACAGCAGTCTCTGTAGTCTGGCTCTCTTTTTAACCTCTTCTGTAAAACCTTTGGATATTATTATCCCTTCCCTATTTGTTCACGTCTTATGAGCACAGATGCCTATTTGGAGCTTGCATTAGCTTGCTCAGCAAACAAAAAGAAGACATGAAAGGAGCAAAGAGAGCATTTAAGTTGAAAGTCTCTGGGAAGGGTTTGGAAGTTATTTGTTACCAAATGTGAAACAATCTTTCATCTGCCTTCACCTGGTGATGCCTCAATGAGGTGGGGAGTGGAGGAAGAGGGCAGGTATCCAGCTGCAGGTAAAGAGTCTCTGCAAATGGCTGTGGCTCATGTCAGATGGGAGAAGGCTCCCTCAGGGTGTGCATCTGAACACTTTATCCCTGGGCTGCAGCACTAAAAGACTCCTACTGAGCAGAGGCATTTTCACCATGTCAGTCACTCCTCCTGGTTTACAGGAACAGTAAAGTCAAGTTTAATACCCTCACGGCGCGCGGGTGTGCACACATACACAAACACACACAACCAGTAGCAGCTGTGTGCCTGGCTGCCTGGGATGGTTGGCATGCCGAGTGGCTACAGCACCAACAGGAGCCCAAGCCACCACAGTCACTTGCCACAGAACAGCCAAGCTTTGGAAAAAATAGGGTTTTCCCTTGTGCTTAGGTCACTCCAGTGCAAGGCTGGAGGAACAGGCAGAGCTGGGTGAGGAGGTACAGCAAGATGAGACTTGCACAGGCTATGGAAACCATTCCACCCACTGAGCAAGGGCATAGTGCTCTCCATCCCTCATACCAGTGACTTCACAGACCTCCTGGGAGTAAACACACAGCAACTGTGACCTTTTGAAGCTATCCTCCACTCAGTAATAGTTCTCTCTAATCACACAACCCTTAATTGTTCTGTAATAAACACATTCCCTCAGTAGTCAGTAGGAGCTGGACACAATGGCTCCACAGCTCATGAAGATTGCTTTACTCCAGCTGTTCCTCTGGTACTGATCCTAGAGACACCCTTTGTGTGGAGCCCATGCCCACTTTAAAAAGAAGGATGAAAGGGGACAGGGTTACTGTATTTCATGTTGTTGATGTCCCAGGGGACATTAATTTCCCTTCTCACCTGTCAAATTTGTCTGCAATTTGTCTGCAAAGGCAGTTGGTTGAGTTTTTGACAACTCAAAGTGCTTCAAAAGCCACTGCTCCAGCTGACTCAGAAATACCCAATTCTTAGTACCTGACCTTCATGTTCACACCTCTCATCTCTGCAGAGTAACCTGGAGACTATGGTCAGTTATGATATCATCAGGTATGCCTTATTATAATGAGCAAATTACATCCTCCATGGACCATAAGTCCTTATTGGGTTCACATCTGGAAGGAGGTGAACAGAGTCACTGCATGCCAGCAAGTACCATTACCATGGAGTATGACACTGCTTTTGCTTCTGTTCCTGCACAGTGACCAAAGAAGTGAAAGGCCCTTAGTGGTTTTGCCCAGACCTGTGTTCCCCTGCTCTAGAGAAGTGGTGGTGGTGTGGGCTTTGTCCGATGAAGTGGGGAGGGCACATCAGGAATCATGGTCAGCCTCTAATGACCCTTGACATCTAAAATCCAGCTTCACAGTAAAATGTCAGGCATCACTTTTCTAGCTACATTTTTCTCTGTCAGTGCTGGGTTAATGGTTGAACTCAATGGTCTCTTCCAACTTAAACAATTCTATGACTCCGAGTCTGGAAAGATAAGCGGCAAAGCTAAAGACAGGAATCACAAGAATGGCAAACCCACAGTGGAAATGGTCACTGCACTAAACCCAGGGAGTTCTGATCTCTTATCAGACAGCATCAGCCTGCCATGCTGCTGCAGGACACAGAGCTAGTCAGCACATTCAGATTTCCCTTTGATCTGGTAAACAGATACTGGGTCTGACACACAAAGTGTCTGCGTACACGTCTGTCACACAAACTGCACAGCTGTCACCTGCAATACCTCTCCTGAAACCACATACAGAAGATACATTGCTGGCAGCTAAGCTCTTACACATACAGGCTTAGAAAGCCAAGAACTCTGAGAAGTGTTCTTACAAGAATAAACATAGGTCTAAGGAGTATTAGTGCTTTAGATTTTATGAGGATGTGTTCTTTTTCTTTCCATTCTCCAACACCACCTAACTAGGTTTCTTGACCATAAAATCACAAATCATATTCAGGAGGAACATCCCTGGAGACAGTCATTGCCATCCAGACAGCTGCTTCTCCAAGCAGCTCATTAACTGGGCTTTCTGAGTGCTGCTGGTGAGCCTGGCTTCTGCTTTAGAACCCAAAGGAAGGGTTTCTCTGCTCAAGGTTTTTTGTTTCTTGATATCTTTTCATTTAAGTTTGGAAGGAGACAGATCCTTTTTATTTGTGCTGTGAATAGAAAGCAAACTAAGGGTTCCCCAGGCCTGCATCTCACAAGGAATGGCATCAGTGCTAGCCTCCCAGCTCAATCAGCATTGTGGCAGTCAAGAGCACTTAAACATACCATGAAGCTCCTCCATATCCCTGTGTGATACCAGCACCACATCAGCCCAGTGGCCATAAAGCAGCAGGGAGGAGTTGTAGCCACGCTTTGAGCTTATAGCCAAGGCCAGATCTCAAGACCTCTTAGTTGTTCAGGAGAATCTTTCCACATTTGCCAAGAAAACCCATCTGGCATGCTTTTGTTGGCTTTGTCAGTCACCCTGACACTCACTTGTTGTAGAGCTTGTCCAGAAGTTTAAATAACACTAGACAGCAGAATGAGACATATGGGAAAGAACAGGGTGCTATTACATGATAAATCAAAACGTTCAGTCATGAGGCCAGAAACATTTGCATCAGAGGGAGCTCAAAATAGAAGTGGAACATCAAAAATTTTGGCCACTGGAGTACCATAAAGATCTAACAACTCTAGTGTTTTCACAGCTGGTTTTAATAGCCAAGTCTCTTTGGTGTAACTCTGTAGTCAAAACACATCACAGACTCTTTTCCTATAAGTCCATCAAGGACTTCACCTGGCCCAGCTCCAGAAAAGAAGAACACACCAGATCTGACAAAGCTGGCTTGAGAGTATACATAGTTGAGGAAGAAGTGAGCAAAGCTCTCCACTTATATTAGTGTCATCCTTCACCTTGATGGTAACTAAAAATAAAGTGCTGCAATAATCAACTAGATTGACTAAGACAGATGCTGCTTTTAACATGTGTACTGTAATTAACTTACACAAGGCTAGAAAGCTCCATCTCAGCTTCTTCCCACAGTGGAGGAAGTTTGGCTTTCTAATAATAGGAGCTGATAACACATGTTGAATTATAAAGTAATCAAAGTTGGTTTTGGCAGGAACAATCCAGATTTGTCGTGCTTCTATTTAATCTCCAAGTCTGACAGGCATTCTCTCCCAATGGATGGGCTGCTTTTCTTGTAGCTCCTTCTAAATTTCTTTCCTCTGGCATAAGGTAGGGCATAAATTCTTCACAGTGGGAGGGAAGGATTGCTTTCTCCGACTGTCCTCTTGACAATGCATGTGCTGACTTGCTCTCACATGCCATATGGTTTGCACGCAGTAGTTAGCAACCATACACACGCTGTGGCTGATCTGGACACACATTATGGGTGCACACCCACAGAAAACCTGGTGCAGCTCTAAGTTATCTGCTTCGGTTGGAGTGGCCTCACCCAGAACTGTCACATATGGGATTACACGGCACTGTCTGAGCAGCAGATAAAAGATGCTTCACTGCCCTCTTCCATTTTCCAGCCTGCACGTATGCAAGATTGTGCTATGTCCTTTCATTGCCTTTTGTTGCTGTTGACACAGATGCCCGTTATTCTGGGATGCAGCCTTGACAGTAAATGTTAGTTAGCACTTTCTAGGTTATTAACTTTCCTCACAGATCATTTTCTAGACTAGATATTCAGATCCTGATCCTAATCAGTCTTAGCACCCCCACCCCTGGCACCCTAGCTGGCTTGGGATCATCACTGGTATCACCAGTTCACTCTTTCATGCCTGACCTTCCTTTCCCTATAGCTCCTCAACTGCACTCTCATTGGTCAGCCCCTGCTTGGCCAGATCATATCTTTAAGTGGCAATATCTACCAGGAATGCAGTTCAGACAGCCAGTCCCTTGCTGGCTTTGATCACATCAGCTCAGCTAACATCCACAGCAAGTAGGTGACAGCCAGGACTTCTGTGTATTCTAAAAGCCCAGAATCCATAACAAACTGTTAATTTGGGTTGCTAGACCACAGCCTGTGCATTTTTTTCTAGTTTTTACTGCCAGTTTAAGGAGCCAATGATGATACTTGATCTCTAGCTTGCCTGGTCAAGATGCCCTCCTTCACACATCACAGTGCACAGAGAGCATCCTGGCAGTTAAACTGAAGCTGTCCCTCTATCTGACCATTTCAGATTAACACTAACTAAACGTCATTCTACTTTTACATTTACTGCCTGCATTTTCCTGTGCTCTTTGATTTGCAGAACAATTTATTCTAATCTGGGTCCTACCTCCACACATAAAAAACACAACCCCACTATAATATCTGTGCACTGTCCATGGGTGTGCAGACACATGTTCCAAATTCCAGTTCTTGAAGAGACATCTCCAAAGCAGAAGAGCATGTCAGTAACAGGTGAGGAGCACACTGAAGACAGCCTTTGGCTGCAACACTGCACCTCCCAAAGCCCACACTCAACAAACATCACATGCAACATCTTCACCACACTTGAGGCAGTGCACATCCAAACGATCACCCTCCCAAGCTGCTGCATCTTCACTTTTCTATCTGGGTACATGCAACTTGGCAGAACTGCTGGGGACAGCCAACATCTAAGAACCTCACCTTAGAATCCTCAAATGTTAACTGGAGTTCATTCAGATGTAGATGGAGTAATTTTAAAACAAAATGAAATATCCAGGGTGTCCACCTGGGAAGGTGGACAGAGCTCAAGATCCCCCAGGCATTAAATACCCTGGGTGGACAAAGGTACAGGTGATATTTCCTGACTGTCTGCTCCAATGCAGACTCAAATTCAGCCTTGAATTTGCTTTGGTGCAAGACCTAACCAACCTCTTGCCACTTGCTTGGTCTTTGTTATGTTTGACTATTATGCAGAGCAACAGTCACAGCACAAGCACAGTGCTGACAGGAGTCAGAGGATTAGATAAACTCTGTGTAGCTGTCCCTCTGATGTATTAAACAAGGAAAAGCCATAAAGCAGGAAAGCATTCTTGCAACTGGAGAGAAGGACAAGCACAAAGAAGATGGAGTTGTCAGCTCTAACCACGTTAACTAAACAAGTCCTGCAGAGTTTATTGTCCTGTGTGACTCATCCCTATCTGTTGAGTTTCCTAATGAGGACATGTGACTTCACTTTGCTCTCATGTCACTTCAGCTGATGCAAATCAGGTTTTCTCCTGTCTGCTTTCTATGTTAACATCAGCAACGGGGGAGGTCGTGTCCCTGATGCTCACATTAGAAGCGGCATCAGTAGCCCTGGGCTATCTGGGTGCCTGCTTCATTGCACTCAGACATATCTAAAGAAGAAGGGTTTAGCCACAGGTCCTGAACATGCCTAAATTGGGGGGCAGGGGAGGCAGGGGGTGGAGGAGTACACCATGAACACCATGAGCTGGTGCAAGTTTCTCAGCTCTCCCTGAAATTCAGCTCCCCTTGCCTCAGCAGCCTGTGTGCTGGGGTAACACCTGAGAGGTAGTCTGCTGTGCTCTGCAGGGTGTCCAGGACACTTTTGACTTGGGTCCACAGGAGAAAGACATCCTGGGGAGCCCATCAAAGTCAGAGGGCCTTCTATTTCAGGATCCAGTCTGCTACCATGCTTCTCCAGGGCTTTTGTTTACAGCTCTGCTCTTCCCTAGGCAAGTGCTCTGAACTGTGCCCGAAGGGACAGCAGCTTTGAGACAAGAAGCCACTGCCTCATGTGAAGTGGGTTGGTCAAGCAACTGGATAAAAAGGCAGAGAAAGAAGCAAGCAGCATCCTCACAGCACTATTGGCAGCAAGGAGATATCATTTTAGGTCACATTTGAACCCAAAAGCTGCATTTCTAAGCACCATGCTTTGATTCCAGCCAAATACACCCATAGTTAAAAAAAAAGGACAGGTACTGTGCTTGTGGAAGATAAGGAAATCTTGACAAGGGTCAGGTTTCATGGCATAGAAGTTACATGTTACAACAAATACAAAGTGCAGAACATTTCTAGCATCCTTTAAGGCACTTGCTGCAGCATTTGCCCCAAGCAGCAAGTTTACTATGTTGCATTTACATATGTGATTTTTGCAAGGCTTGTATTTTAGATGAATTAAGTGTTTGCTTCTAAATAGGCAAAGGATTCTCAGGTAAACACATGTAATGTGAATGTAATTCTCCCAGCTCTCTTCCAACCCAGAAGAGAAAAATTACATCTCGGCTTCCTCAAGCTTGTTGCTGTTTGGCCAAGGGTTAACCAAAACCAAGCTCCAGTTCTTCCAAAGGACATTAGATATATACATTAAAAAGCTGATATGGAAACACAAAGCAAAGGCTCTGGCTGTTCTACCCTCTTGTAGGTTTGCAAACAGTTCTGAGTAGGAAACACTGCTTTGAACATTTCAGTGGCTTCCAGAAAACAACACTGACTTGCAAACACAATGCACACCCAGTGAATGCCCATGCAAATGGAAACATTTATCCATCTACTCCAGCCACTTATTACAAGCCACTGCTTTTCTCCCTCATGCTTCTCACTGCTACTTAGTTTGTGTAGCAGAAGAGTTAAAGGAGCTGACCAGGACAATGCTGAAATTGGAGCATTTTGTGCTCAGTGAGAAATCTTCCTTCCCCCCCTATAAGCAAGAGGAACAGGGAAAACCCACTCTGCCCAGACCAGATTGTTTCTGGGATGAATAGAGTCAAGAACAGCCCTGGCTGCCACTCCGGGAAGGAACCTCACTGCCAGAGAGCACAGACCTGGCCAAGCAGCAACAGGTCACATCTCACAGACCATTGGAGGGTGGCTGCAGCAGACAGAGGAGGCACAAGGGAGTGTGTGATGATTTGGGGGATGGAACCATCAGAGATTATGAAGACCCTGTGGGGGACTGAGGCTTAGGACAAGAGTAGGTTGGACTCAAAGGAGTCCTTTATTCCCAGAAGCTGGGACCACTCTTCACTCTGGTGGAAGCTTAGGTGAAGGCCTCAAAGCTGATGTAGGGCAATGTGTCAATCTTGTCAGCACAGAGAAATGTCAAACTTCTTGCCATGTAAAAATGCCAAGCCCTGCTGCTGCCATGGGTTCTCCAACCCAGAGGGTACAAGAGTAGAGGACAGCCACCATAGCAGTATTCTCTGACACCTCACAGAATCACAGAATGTTAGGGGTTGGAAGGGACCTAAAAGATCATCTAGTCCAACCCCCCTGCCAGAGCAGGATCACCTAGACCAAGTCACTCAGGAACAGATCCAGGTGGGTCTTAAGTGTCTCCAAAGACACACACAACCTCCACATCCAGGTACAACCACAAACCCTGAATATTGTTTTCCATCAGAATTACCCTTTACGGCAAGATTGCAGCACTCAGCAGCTGTAAATGCAACAAAATTTAGCTGGATATTTTGTTGGGCTTTTTTTTCCTACATTCTCAAAATGCAGTCAAAGCCACTTCCAACTAGTTTCACTGAAAAAATTCTAGCAAACCTGTGACTTTCACACAAAACACAAGCCATAAAGCATCAAAAGTTCTGTTAGAGGGTTGGTGAACTTTAGCAATGCCTTTGATGAAAATGGTCTGAGTTTCAAGTGTGTAATGAAACCCCAAATCATTCAAGTTTCACATGGTTGCAAATATTTCTCACAGTTCTGATCAAAGGTGTATTCAGCAGGGAAGAAGCTTTGATTTTGCAGTACAGGGGACGTGCTGAAATTTTCAAAGCCAGGCCCTGGGATTTAGATGAGCAGCTCTTCTCAGAAGCCATCCAGCTAAACTTAGCAACGCTTAGGGGGAAGTAATGTGAAGATAGCATATTTGCATTGCTCCTGTTACCCCTAATCGCCTTCCCGGGGTGAATTTTAATCCTCACTCCAACTGATGTACCAGAGGCTGTGTGCCCCCACAGCAAGTTTGCTGCCCTCCCTACACATCCATTTCCAATACTCTTCCCTGACTTCACTCTGCCGGCTGCTGATGTTGCTGCTCTGTAGCACAGCACTTCAGAGGAAAGGCTCAGGTATGTTTTGAAGAGGCAGAATTAATGCTGCAGGACTGGTTGCTGACCCACATTCCAGCAGCCAGATACACAAGTCACACAGCAGAGCTGGAGAGGTTTCCCTGGCTGCTTATACAGGGGTTCTTCCTCCACTTTAAGTCTTCCTGGCCAGCACCACCTTGAGTGGAATGGGAAAGCAGCTGCATCTTTCACTACACTCAGTGACAAGACCCAAATCCCCCTGGAGCCAGAGGCATATGTAAATGTCTGGTTTTAATACCACTGCCTTGCTGTGAAGTCTTCATTTGTGACAAAGATTTCCATAGCAACAGACCAATCTCGCTAGCAGGAGTGTGGTCCCCTTGGAAGAGCAGGTGGAAGACCAGAATAGAGAAAACAAAATACCACACAAAACACCATAGAGAAGCAGATACAGGTATTTACATTTTACATCACTGCAGTACCAGGGGCTTCAGCAGGTCCCAAAGACAGGGAATTGACTAGGAAACCTGGGCAGAGGATGCTGTGAATGCACGAGCCTAGGGCTAAGGAGACACAGACTGCACAAATGACAGCTCCTCACTTTGATTTTCCCCATCCACAGCACAGGGATCCTGGCACTGCTCTCCTTTGCTGTGACACCTTGTCTGTCTAAAGGGACACCCTACAGATTCCTCAGAGACAGAGGAGCACTGTTGGATTCTGCAGCCCTCCAGCTAGAGGTGTGCAGAGCAGAGCAGGGATGACACACCGTGTCAGCAGGTGTGAGCTCTTATCACAGCCCTGCCAGATATTTGCTCTATCCCCACATCACCTCCCTAGCCTATTTCTGTCCTCCAAAGGCAGCAGCTAGTAACACTGACCTACCAGACTGTTCCATAATTAGCCACAGACTAATTGATGTTTAGATACTGCCTTTAAAACCTTAGTTACTTGGCACTGCAGAAATGCAAAGCTTTGTCATTCTGGTAGATACAACTCTGTTACACCAAAGATGCTGAAGACGCTGTTTTTCCTAAGAACAGCCCATTTTGTGGGCAGCTGGGACGATACTACAATTAATTTCCAACATCCAATTTCCAGTCAGTACAAAGAACATGCACACAGCTCTGGCATTACAGAGCCATCAATTGCTGTCCAAGAGCCAGTAACAGCGTTTGGTCAGAAAGGGCTGGAGCAGCCAGGGACTTTTTTAGGCAACAGCAAGGTTTTCTTTCTAATGTGTTTTGCATCTTGATAATTTTGTTATTTTCACTGAGATATTACAGTAAGTGGCTTGGTAGCACCTTGTGATTCTGACAAATAAATCACACAATGACAATTTAACCACAAAAGTAGCACCTTTGTCTGGCATATTTCACTTTCATGTGTCTAGAGGCACTTATGCAGAAAGCCCTGCAAAGGCAAAGCAGATTTTTTTTTTCTTCCAGTCTGTGTAAATCCCTATTTAGTTGTTTTTATTGTCCAAAAAAGAGAGACTACTTTTATAACAGCATCAAAGTCTGGAAGCTTCAAGGGGGAGAGAACAAGATCCATCATCACAGAAAACTTTAGTATCTTTAGTATTAACTGACTTAACACTTCACCCAACGACACCAAAACCCATTACTCCTGACATTCAAGCCTAATAAAGGTCTTAGTGCTTTCTGAGATACTGACAAATATCGTGATGAGCTTTTTGCACACAGATCTCTCTAAAGTCCTGAATGCTTACATTGCTGAAGGCACTAGCAACATCCTAAGAATTGTATTCAATGCCTTTACTAAAGCCAGCAAAGGATGCTACTAAAAGACACCTTCAGTTTGTACAAGTTCAGATGACCATGGGCATTCACATATTAGTAAATAACTCCTACAGTCACTTTTGCTCGACTCCACATACTAGAACCATCACCTTACTGCTCATGTTTCCTACCCCATTACTCCCCAAGCAAAAAGTTGAATTAAAAGGTGCCAGAAAAAAAAACCAAACAAAACAAACCAGCACAACGCCCCCTAAAATCCCCAAACCCTTAAGTGCAGAGAAATCTTCATTGTCACCCCTGTGCAAACCTTAAACATACTTCCTGGCCAGCTCACAACACACTCAGTTCCCCATCTCAAACCAGTATCTTGAACAAAACACCCATCTCTCTTCTCACACCAGCCAAACTGCAGAACTTTAGGAGCCAACCTTTTATTCCTCGTGAGGCTTTCTGCATGATTTGCTGAAGTGGGTTTTTGCTCCCCTTTCATGCAGATGAGCAGTTAATTATTTACAAGCCTGTTTGTAATGCTCTAGTTTACATGCTGAAATTTACATGATTTATTAAACAAAATAGCATTTATAAAGAAATCCTGTCATAGATATGTCATCCTTAAAGGAGACTGAACATTTTTTTCCTTAAGAAGGAAACAAGGTAAGGAATTGCTGAGGATTCCTTCTTTTGTTTGCAGCCATTTACCCACTTCGACAAACCATCTCCTTCTTCCCTTTCATTCACAGGTTTTGTGAAGAATTCTCCTGAGCTGAGTAACCTTTTGTGAGTATGTTGGTGTTGCAGCAGTAACTGCTTCATGAACATTATGCATTAATTATGAATTCCTAGAAGACTATCTTACACTGAGAAGGGCAGTTGGTAGCTCTGTGTTGATTAGTAGCCCAGAGAACACAAAAGTGAGAAATTAAAAGGGTATTTAACCCTTGTTAGGTGATTTCATGTGATTTTCTTTTTTAAACCCAAGCCTTTTTTTTTTCTGCTGTGAAAAATCAGATTTGGTCTGACAAAACATTTGATAGTGATTGCAGTGGATTGTTCAAATAAAAAGCCTTACAAATACAGAAAAAGATTTCTTTTTTCTTTCTTTTTTCTTTTGTAACTTAGAAAGAAACTGCTGCTACATGTTCCTGAACATTATTCATTACAGAAACAGACTGATGTCATAGAGTCCATGTGATTTCTTACTGGGAAGGATTCCATACATTTTGGAGCTGGACCTTCTGTAAGTTCAGTGTCTACAGTTTCTAAATGCAGCTAGCTGAACAGTAAATCCCTTAAGTGGAAATAAAGCCCTAATGCATTTAAGGCCAAGTCAAAAGGTTTGAAACAGAATTTAAAATAATAAACATATCAATCATTTTTCCTTCATTGGATTACACCTGTATCAATCATGATCTTCACAACAACCACAAAAACACTGTTCCTACACTGTCCACAGCTTGTAACTATCAATGTCCTTGCACTTGGCAAGGGTGACCTGCAATCTCTAACTCATCTTTTGTCAGATGAAATGCCTTCTAATTTCCTGTTTCAACATGAGGGTATGATCCATAACTGCTAAAAGAGTAGGTTCATTTGTTATTGCAGGAAATTATGTAACTTAATAGAAGCTACCGTGTAAAAACCATAAATAACAGGAATTTAGGTTCCTGCAGGTACAAAAGGTAGGTAAAAGCTAGATATATTAAAATGGAATTAAAGTTCACATTTGGATAGTGGCAGTACTTAAATCATTGAGTCAGGTTATTGAGAGGTGGGTATGGAATTTTTTAAACTGAGGTCCAGTGTCCTTTTCAAATACCCAGTTCTGCTGCCAGTCACTGGCTTTGATGTTGAAATCCCAGTGTGAACTTTGCTTGCCTGAGTTATCAAGAAGATTGGGCTAGATTATGATAATGATCTGTATTGGCCTTAAAATCCCTGGCAAGCTAAAGCAGTGAATCCAGGTATTCATTTTTCAACACTGACACTGTGTCTCCCTTTGCAGAGCAGAGCTATGGAAATACTTGACAGCAGCTGAGTCTGCCCAGCAGCTCACAGCAAACTAAGTGGCTGTGGAAAACACTCTGAGCAAGATTATTGCAAAATATTGCCTTGCATCATAGTAGGGACATAATCAACAAAGTAGATTATGTCTTTCTTTCCAACTGTTGACAGCAGACTGCTTGGTGCCTGGCTACCCTCTGATTTTGGGCAGGCTGGAATTACTCTAATGGACTGGCTCTAGGCTTTTGTGAGCAGGAATGAAGTGAAACTCCAGCCTCAAGGGATTGAAAAATAAGCCATGTTTTCCTCTAGTGTCACAATATGGGAGAAAAACATGTGCATAATCACAGGTGAGGACATCCATCTAATGTGATATTTGAGCACTCCCCAGACTGCTGAGATAAAGCTGTGACTAAACCTTTCATTAGCTGACTGTAGAACCCAGTTAGTGATGGGCCCAAGAAATCCTACAGCTCTCGGAGGACAGGACAAAGGGACACAGTGCAACAGATATGAGGTGGGAGATAAACCTGACTGAGCAGAGACAAGAGTCCCTTCTGGACTGCAGCACATGTCAAGCTAGAGCACTGCCACCTCCTTCTGTTCCCTGTTTAATAATAGTCTCTGAACAAAAGGATGAGCAAATCACTATTGGACAAGGCAGAAGAAATGTCTCAAGACAGAATCATCTTCTTCCCCTGTCTATGAGGCTGGAGTAGCACTTTTTGGTTAACAGGATAACAGCAGCAGTAAGAACTTCCCCTCTGACTGCCTTTGTGTGCCTGAGCTGTAACCAGTGCACTATCTCCTAAATAAAGTGGGAATCTGGCATCTTGGACTCAGTTATTAGCCTGGACATCAGGGCTGTCAGATAGATCAGAATAGCTTATATAGTGTAGGGGAAACTAAGAGCACCACCATATGTGCATGGCTGCTGAGCAGCCAGAAAACTCACCTGCGACTGCGCTCAGTAAACACTCTGGAGAGTCAGGAGCTTTTCCATCAACCCCACCAGGCATTGAATTAGATTTTTCGGGTCTTACATTCATTCTGCAATATCCAGTATTATCCATCGGCCCTGAGCAATGCTTAGGAGGTGGTCTGAAGGCTCAAACCCTCACTGACCCAGGCTGGGATTGAGGAGAAATGGGAAAGCTGAGAAGTTCCCATCAGTCACTGCTAATGATTTACTAATTTTCTGACTATGTGTTTTGCATTATTAAGGTGGTATCCCCTTCCTTTGCAGCCATTTATCTTCCCTGATTGGTAGTCAAAGGATCTATCCAGACAGGCTTTATAAGGTCTTCTCTCATCAAAACCTCCCTGCAGCATCCTAGAAGGAAAATTCAAAGAGGTGAGCATGAAAATGCCACCTCACTTGAGAGGCCAGCAAAGTCCCCAAAATGTGCACTGCCAGGTAGGTGGTTTTATGAGCATCTGTCTAGAGCATCTATTCTTCCAGTACATTGTTCTACAATATATTCACAAAACAAGGTTGTTCTGCTTTGCACATCTGACTGGAACAGCTCCCACTACAGAGAAAGTGTAGAGCTGGCAGAGGGAGAGAAAATGTAGAAGTTGCTTTGAGCTCCAGCTTCTAACACTGTCTTTGGAGATGTATCTCCTGGCCCATGCAACCTTGGCCTGATTTTACTCGGGGTGTCCTGAATCTCCCTCTCATCTGCTTCAAAATGGGATTAGGCAAAGCATTCAAAATCAGGAACAACGAACAAAAGAACTCCTCTGCCACTGAATAAACAAACACAGGTCTTCAGAGGATGAAATAAATTCCTGTTAGTATTCTGTGCAATGCCATAGAAGCGTTTCTACTTAGCTCTGCCTTAAATGCCACTGTATGTTGCACTTTGCAGACATTTCAACAAATTCATCTCCAATTAATGGTTGAAGAAAGCTCACCTGTCAGAGCAGACTTGAGATACCCAGTCTGCAGCAGGTGTGTACAGAGGGATATGAAAATGTAATTGATGCTGTAGGAGATTGTGTTCTGCTGCACATGCACATAGCATCACCAAGCTACAGGACAAAAGGGGTGTTTCACTTTGTTCATTAAGGAGCTCATTTCTGTAGGAGCACCCAGAGGTCCTGTCTAGCAGGAGCTTAGACATGAACAAGGGAATGTATTCAGTGACAAGTGCATATGTAGGATGTGTGTAGCAACCTCCTGGTAGTGTTTTGAATAATGGATGAAGGCCAAAGAAGGGGAAAAAAAGCTTTTGAAAGCCTAGGAAAAATATAGTAAAGAACACAAAACAATTCAGGACTTATTTCCTGAGGAGACCTCACCACCAACAGTATGGCAGCAAATGGCACTTGGTGCTTTGGTAAAGGTGAGGAAATAATGCATGATGCCTATGTCCCTGCAAAGTTAATGCAGAGAGAACCAAAACCTCTTCTTTCACCACTGTCATCACCACAACCAAATAAATGCATATGGTATAAATACCCTTATTTGCATAGTCTGAAAATACATTTCAATGTTGTCACCAAGACACAAAACAAGAAAAGTACCTTTGTCTGTCACCGCTGTTTCTGGGCTGTGAGTTGTTCCCAACTTGCAAGCCAAGAACCTCTCCCAGCATCTCTCAGCCATGCTGGTAACTCTTCATCTTCTTCACCTGTCCTCTTGTTCTCAGCATGTCTCCAAGCCAAACATTATATCAGAGAATGAGCAATCTCCAGTTGCTGGTATGGAGAACAAGGCAAAAAAAACCCCCTTTTCCTCCCTGCCTGGTTACACCACTATTTTTGCAGGAAGTTTTTATCCAGGGACTAATGAGGAAACAGTTTTATCATCTGCTTACTGCAGATACACACAAACCTTCTTATTGAGACCTTCTTAGATGATGTAGGGAGGACAGCTGGAGATAATTATCATATAAGACATTGGGAATGCTATTATTGGAGTCAGCTGAAATTAATGTTTACCCAGCTTAACCCAATGTTCACCTGGTGGCTGGGCAGTTACTGAGGATAATTTTGGGCACAGACAGTCTTTCCTAGTGAGGCTTGTTGGTGAGAAAGCAGAAACACAGAGAGCAAAAAACAAATTGCTCATGTTGCTCCTTAGAGGAGGAAGGCAGATGATGCATGAAAAGGGGTTTATGAGGATAAGGGAAGTGTCTGATGAGAAAGCTGCTTTCCCTCCTCCACTGGACAGACTGGGAAACAGCAGGTGTCAAATAGAGTGCAGGAGTTGCATAAAGTGCTCTGGCTGCATTCAAGATGGCTGAGTTTTAGACAATGTGCTTTTCTGTCCTTCATTCATGTGCCCCTGATGCTATAATGGGTTGTATTTATCAAGCTTCTTTGACAGCCTCCTCTGAACTTCGACTGTCAATTCATCTCTTTTCACTTGCTTCAAGTTGCCTCAATTTTTTTAAGAGCAGTCTTCCAGAGGAACGTGTTCTTCAGAAATTTGTCACTTTTTTCCGTCTGGATACATGCCCTGCTGGAGGCGGGTGGTAAAATGTGGCTCTGTTCCTTTATGTGAAGCTTCTGCGTGTAAAATAATCTCATGAAAGTTTCCCCTCAGTCTGCTGTCTGTTACCCTTGTCACTGTTAGGGCACATATGGGGCAAGAATGGTTCAGTGGTTTTTGTGGGTTTAGGGAGACTTTCAGGGGAGTGTGCTTTCTGTGCTTGAGTGTGTTGGTGTGGCACATGAAGTATGCTGGGCAGCATGTAGACCAGAGCAGGGAACGTCTCTTTTCCCAGCTGCAGAACAGATATGTGCTCACGGATTCAGGACAGGTCCAGCACTGTGCCCAGGAAAACAAAGCAAGGAATGAATGGTTGACTTCTGATACCTGTGTGAAGCTACACAGAACAGGCTGCAGCCTATAAGGGCTTGTTAAGATTTGATGCAGCCTGAAAATGCCTGCGCTGTTGATGGGGTCTGAATCAGTACTGTTGTGAAGTTGCAACATGACATCCAACCTACCAAGTCCTTTCAAATCCATGGTGATTTTGCATTGTACCAGCTCTGGCAGTGCTGCTTTCTTGGTACAGTTTTGCTCCATAGGCATCTTATTTTCCCTACATCCTGCCCTCTGAGTCCTCCATAAGCTAACATCGCTTGAGTGGCAATAAAGGATGGGCTGAGATGCACAGGGATTTTTTGATCAAATATGTATGGAAAGGATCTCTGACACATTTGTTATGTTCTTACATACCTGCTTCCAGCAGAGTTCCAGCTCAACAAACCCAGTTTCAATCAGTATTTAAAAAAAAACTTTAGTGCAATCACCATGTTTCCTAGTAAATAAAGTAGTACAAATTGCTTAGTGATGATGAGATATAAGAGCTTTAATCTTTCTAGTTTGCTTCTTGGGCCCATGACAGGTATAGCTCTGTCCCACTCAGTGGCTGCTTTGTTGTGTTTCTCACCATGCTCTTGGGTATTGTAGGGAATTCTTCTCTGAAGGCAGGTTTGGGCTCTCCAGATCAGCACTGGTGCAGCTGACAAGCCCAAGTAGCCCTGAGCCGATCCAAGGTTAAAAGCCCAGAGGGTATTCAGAGTGACAAAGGAAAAGATGATGGAAAAGGAGCTAGAAGTTATTTCCTTCTTTCCTGACCTATTGTTAGTGCAGTTGTAGGGGAAATGGCAAATTCCTCTGATCTCTGCTTGTAACAAGCCCTACAGCACCCCTGCAAGGGATTTTATTTTAGTTTGATGGGTTTTAGAATTTAATTTCCAGTAGTTCAGAATTTGTGACCCTTCAGCGCACCTGAGCTCACAAAGCATGAAAGCGTTTGCTGCTTCTCCTCACCACACAGAAAGATACTTGGCTGACTTTCACTGGCAAGTTTTAGACCTGGATATCTGAGGCATAAAGAAAACAAAGTACTCAGGAATATTCTTTTGAACTGTCTCTGCATATTCATAGAGCTGGGCTTCAGAGCTTTTCCACTTATTTTACAATCATTTGTGGAAGATGAGGTTTTCTTTCGCAACAAAGATTGGCCAAAGCAAAAGTGTACTGAATACTGAGAGTCCGGCTGCATCTCTGTGGTAGCAAGTCCCTAGTGCAAACCATAGTTTCTCTTATCCAATCAGCCAGGAGAGAGTTGTTTCCATCTTCTTATTGATGGCCAGTCTGCAACAGTAGAAGTGACCAAAGTACAGTGGACTCTCAGCTTTTAAACAAAGAACAGACTGGAGGTGAATATTGATCTCCGATCTTACTGGTTTTAGAATACATTGTTTTCCCTTGACCACGTTGTGCTACCCAGGGTGTGAGCCAGCACCAGCAGCTCTAAGCTTGCCGTCCAGTCACCCTGACCTCCCAGAAAGTATTGAATGTGGTTTAATATGGTGGAGACACAGGGACGAGGGACCCCACTTTCTGAGCCAGAAACATCACAGACAGCACCATGTTTCTGCACGTTCCCCTTAGGAGAGCATTTAGCTGCCAGAGGATGGTGGCAGACAGTATTAGTGTTACCGTAAACTCAGCAAATCAAAAACTTTCTAAGACTCAGTTTGAAGTTTTCAGAAAGCAGGTGATCTTCATTCCAGCACAGGGTGCACAAGATATCACTCCACCCCATGTGTACACCCTTTATTCTTGTAGTGTGAATTTTATGTTACTCATACACAGACATTAGACTTCTAAGAAATTATTTACATATTCATGTAGCTCATTAATATATGTAAATGTACCCTGTGCATATGTAGTGTCCTGACAGCGGTCATCGGGGGCCTAGTGGTCGTCTTACTTTATCCTTCATCTTTCTCACTTCACCCATGATTCACATTTCAGAGCTGCTGCTTGTTGGGCACCTCTCCAGATCACAAGGTCAGCTTATTCTGGCCTCCTTTCTGTTATCTTTGTGCAAACTACTTTATTTCCTCAAAGCAGCTGTAAATAAGGCCAGACCATCTCCTTATCTAGTTTTCAACACACAGGCTTACAGCACACTCTAAATCATTAAGGTTAGCCCATCCTATTTCACTTTTGTACTAAGCGAAACAAAAAGTAGTTTATCAGCTCCCTGTTGTTTCCTGAGCAACGAGCCCCAACTGCACCTACAGCCCCTGAGGCCCTTGAGGGCCTCCCTGAGGCCTCCATCTTGGCTCTGCCACCAACACCAGGTCTGGGGGTGCCTGTGATGGTCCTGGTCCTGCTGCTGGACACGGGCCTGTCCTGCCTCACTGACCGTCTTCCCGCTGCTGCCTCGGGGCCGTTACAAAGCCCAAGAAGTGAGAAGCAGGTTCTCCTTTAAATGGCATGATCCTCTCTCCCCAGCCTGCCTCAGCCCCCATCCGCAAATCCAGGCCTGAGAAATCTGCAGCCCAGTTACTGCAGCAATAGCACCGACATTCTGGAGAGCTCGGGACTGGAGAGCAGTCTGGCTGATCTCCATCAAAGGCCTAGTGGAAGTTGGTACAAGAACACTGGGGTGGTACAGGAAGAGAATGTGCAGACTGGGAATTGTCCAAATAGAGCATTAAAATACAGCACAGACTGAGCAGAAGCTTGTGCTTATTGTGTGGATAAAGCAACTTCAGTGGGACAGGTGCATGAGAACTGATATGTTCTCAGAAGAGGCTAAATTTGCATTATACAAAGCACAAAGAATAGATTAAATGTATATTTAGGAGAACCATTTTACACTTGGAGCTTCTGGGTGGCTGAAAACACCTTTTCTTTAAAATAGCAGAGGAAGCTGCCAGAAGAATCAGCCTCTTGAAGTTTGGTTATGGAGGAAGAGTAGAGAAAAAGAAGAAAATGCAGGAGCTGCGGGTGAAAAAGCAGGTATCAGAGGTGGGATTATGTGATGCACATGGAGCTGAAGCCATTAATCAGGAATTTCCCTCTGCTTGCCTTGTAAACAACTGATAATCACCTTCTCCATCCCTCTGTACTAGAGGTCCACGGGAACTTTAACAGCTTTCTACAATTCCTCACTATACGTTAGTGGAAGGACTTGCTGTGGACCTGAATGTCCAAATCCTGCTGATTCAATGAATGAGGAATCAGTACTGCTGGACTAAAGGATCTTTTTTCTAATCAGCTTTTAATTTTTTTAAGAATCTATGAGCTTGAGGATGTTAGTAAGTTGGCAAAGTCAAGATCTCGTAAGTTAGATGATGTCTGTATGTCCTAAATTTGCCTTCCTGAATACAAACAATGCAATTCATGTTAATGAACTGTTCATGTGCATGCAAGAGCTGACCTGCACCTGCTTTTGTTGCCTTCCTGTGTTGCTGGCAGCGTAGTCCCTGCAGGTGTTTGGTTAGCATCTATTTTCTTTGTGACTGGATAACAGAACTTTACATGGCTGATTAACTGGGATTCAAAATAACTGGCAACCTGCAATGTGTTTGGGAATTAATTTCCCAGGACAGGTCAGCATTGGAGCCCTAGAGGATGCAAGCAGCTTACATTCTGCAGGGTAAGTAAAATAGTTTATATAAACTATAGTTATTCAAGAGATGGTTGAAAAGCCAGTGTCTTGCAACCTAATGATCCTGCTGCACAGGTTCTTTTATTCCTGGGTGATCTCTCAGAAGCATTCAGTGGTGTGTTTTCAACCTGAGAGAAGTGACTCACTTTGAAGTGGCTTGGTCATGATCTCAGAGGGATGTAGAATAGGGTAAGATGTTTTGCAGTTTATCATCAGTTGCTGCTGAAGTGCAAACATGAATCCCTTGCGAGTCATAGGCTGCAAGCAGCAATCGGATCCTGCCTGTTATACTTTTGATGAGGGAAGCTACAGTGTCTTTAAGTAAAACTATCTGTGACTGACATATTTTGCTTCAGCTGCCAGAGTAATAAGTTATTTCTGTGCAAAAACTGAGATGTAATTATTCTTAATGGTGTCATGTTGACTTGCTTCTTGTACTGCTAGGCAAAAAGATAGGTTCTGTAAATACAGGGAACTAAAACCAATTAATAACAAAAAGGATGACTTCTGCAAGTGTATGCCTGAATGAAGAAAGTGAAGAGATGTGTGTGAACACTTATTCCAATCAAAATAACAAAATTTCCAGGAGGTTATTTCTGATCCTTTCTGCCTGCTCCTCATCAGCATTCATGGAAGGAAATTTTGTTTGTGAGAACTTTGTGAGAAAAGGAGCATATGAATATTAATGGAAATTACAAGAAATGACATGCAACAATATGTACAAACTCTGTATGAGAAGCACTCAGGTGTCCAGCATGTGATTTTTTAGATTTTGCACTGTTTTTCAATATCTTCAGTAACAAATATTGGTGCAAATGTGGTATCAGGTGACTGATCAAGTCCTACAGGCAGTAAGAAACTAATATTCAAAATAAATGAGCTCAGAAAATCCTTGACATAGATCTCTCTTGCCTACAGCATTTAGTTCAGAAATAAATATACATGTATTTTGCTAGGTTGTCAGGGTAGGCAGTGGTGAAAACACCTGCTAACTTCAACAATATCAGTTTTTCACCTTAAAATTTTCAAGTACAAATTGCGAACTCAATTTGCAAACAAAATATAAATGATTTTATTACTTAATCCTGTGAGAAAAAAAACTGTGCAGATTTTTATACTTGGGCCTGGGACTGCTACTTCTGCTGCTTCCAAGTAGAAAGGGAACAGGGGAAAACAATGAGTCTGACTGGAGATATATGTGTATGTTAATACAACAATCGACTCTTTAGAATTCAAGGTTGTTTTCCTGTTTTGCATGAATACCTGTCTCAGGTGGTCTCACCCAAAGATGTTATGATTTCTGATTCATTATCCCTCCCTCTGCCACAGTCAATGGAGTGATCATCCTGATGCTGAGGTGTTTTTAGTGTGTGCACTATTAATCTGTGTGCTAGTAATCCTTTTGCCCTGTGTTTCGATATTGCACATGGTCGTTCCTGATCTTCTTGCTAAATCTGAATTAGAGATTAATTTTTAGTGAGATCTCAGCTTAACCAGCTTGGGCAGCTCTCTGCTTTTGAATTGGAGCATATTCCCATTAGAGTGAGTTTTTTAAAACGATTTCCTCAGACTGTTTGTTTGTGTTGGTTTTTTAACGACGTTTGCCCTTGACCTCTTTTGGTGTATCAAATGACAAAGTGTTTGAAATTATTTAATTTCATTTCATTTTGAAAGAGTGCCAGTAGCTTATCCGCATTACTGATTCTGCTCCTTCATTGAATATCCACCCTTGTATTCCCTGAGCCAACAGGGTCTAAATTTGCTGTCTGTGGATGTGATATAATGTCTGGTTAAATAAGGTTGGTTGTAAAGTGCTTCTAAATACTGCCACTACTATTACAAATCCTAAACAACATATGAAAGGGCAAAAGTTAATTCAGTGTGTGTGTGTGTGTGTGTGTGTAAGTTTATGGGAACATTTATAAATACATGCTTACCTCTGAAAGCTTTGGTCCATGTGTCTTTTTCCCTACAGTGACTTGGGGAATGGAAGCAGGAACATGGACAATCAAATTAAAGGTGGTTAGAGTGCTGCCACCTTTTGGTACAAAATTAGGGAGAGCTGCTGCTAATACTGACTTTGGGGAGAAAAGCTTTTTCAGTATAAATAGCAGTGAAAAGGGATTGACTGGACATAACCTGCTCGACCAGAATGTTATCCCAAGGAGCTGCTTTTCTTCCATCCTCCTTCGTGTGGTCCCTCCATAAGTTCTTTATTTGCCTGTTGTTTTCACCAGCAGTTTTCATACCATTGTTTGTCATGTTTTTATCTGTGATAAATGCAACATGAAACTGCTTACAGCATTCCCCAGCCTTGAGAAACCATGCTCTGATGCTTCTTTTAGGAGGAGCAGTGGCTTAAACCAAAGACATGTAGTAGCTGTGCAGGTTGCAGAAAATTGCTTGACGTGGAAAAATGACTTGTGTCTAAGTGTTGCTTGTCTTCTGGCACTGTAGAGCGGGGATTTGGATTGAGCTGGTTTATCAGTTGCACTGAGTCAGTGGTAATACCCAGCTGGAGCTGAAATGCTATTTCTGCTTCCATGCACTGTTCAGGGACAGAGAGATAAAGGGAACAGGGAGTTGTTGCATTTGCATGCGGTTTTGCTTCTTGCCACTAAGTGTTTAAATGCTTTTGATGAAAATTTGATGTGATTTATCTCATAGGAGATGGCAAACACTGCATAGGTCGTAGGAATTTTTTTTTCAGTGTGGCTTTTTGCACAGTTGAGTGGGACCAAACCAGAAATCTCACTTTCTTTCAGAAGTAAGTTTCTCTTAGGGCCTAAGAAATGTCATCTAGAGACACTCTAATGTCAAAAAGAACAAGAAGGAATGGATTCCAGCAGCAACAGGGGAGGGTTAGACTGGCCATCAGGGAAAAAAAATTCCCTGAAAGAGTATCCAGAGCCTGGAACAGGCTGCCCAGGGAGGGGGCTAAGTCACCATCCCTGGGCGTGTTTAAAGTCATTTAGATCTGGTGTTGGGGGACATGGTTTAAGGATGAACATTGTAGAGTAGGATTAATGGTTCGACTCGATGATCCCAAGGGTCTTTTCCAACTGGAATGATTCTGTGATTCTATAATGTCACCTCTGAGACTTTGAGGTGCAACTGATCATAAGGATCTCTAATTCCTCTTCATTGGATCTTGTAGGAATGGAGGCAGTACCTGATAATCCCACAAAGCACCACTGCAGCAGAGGAGACCAATTTGCATTGGAGTTAATCCTTCACTGAAGAATACACTGCAAATTATCAGGGTGTGATGGGTTACTGGCTCTCTGGATGTGAAGGTGCTGGCAGCAGCCTAAGATGTTTAATAACCATTTTTCAGGGCTGGTAATGACAGTAATATTTTATTAAGTGAGAAAGCTACCCATATCTTTACACTGTAGGCTCCATCTTATATTGATAAATAAATAGTACTATAATTCTGCTTTATAATACATTCAAGGGTTGCTTTTACAACTTTGAGTAGGACTTGATCATGGGAGTAGGTTCCTTGACTTTAAAGGCAACAGTCACATGAGCAGAGATGCAGAATCATGTCTTACATCTTTATTGTACATGCAGCATGTAAGGTATTGAATGGATGCTGTAATTATTATTTCTGGACATGTTATGAAGCCAGTGTGATTGCTTCTATCCCAATGCAAGATTATTGATAGTGCATAACTGAGAGGAAGCTAGAAAGAAAACTTAGTTCATATGCAAAATACAAGATGTCAAGATCTGACATTCTTCTACACTTATAAGAAGACATCTAATAACTCGTAAGTGAATGTAAATGTCATATCACTCCTAAAACATTATACATTCTCTATCAACCAGAATAATGAATGATTACAAATGTTCCAGCACACAAAACACTAATAAACTAAAAGTGAAGCATGAAATTAAATTAAAGAAATAAAGCAGAAAATAATGATAATGCTCCTATACCTTGTTGTGTTAATACTTTTAATCTGGAAGGATATCAAAGCTTGACAAAGGCAAGCAGGATGACTGTTTGCTGGCTCCAGACAAATCTGACCACACATATATAAATACTCATACATCATTTATATATAGCTGTTGGCACCAAACAGTTTTGTGTTTGTTTTTTTGTTGTTGTTGTTGTTTTTTTTCTCTAATTCTTTGTAGACTTGCAATGAGGCAGACATATTATTCTGGGTAAGAAAAAAAACCTGCTGTCTGAAGGTTTCTTTGCAGTTGCAAGCACTGGAAAATTAGTGTTGGCAGCAATAGCATTTATAATCACGTGACTCCAGGAGCTGAATTCTGTAATACCTCCCTTAGAGTGACCAAAAGTGGGTTGTTCCATTTTCTGATCAGCCTGCAGCTTTTCTGCAAGGGCAGATAAAAAAGGGAACATCACAACTTCCTCGTTTTTCTTATTTCTGTCTTTGTATATTCCATGGCCAATCTTTGAAAATTACTTTTGTCTCTGCTGTTCCTGAAACACATCAGGCATATTCTGTACCTGAAATGTCTGTGCTGTCATATTCACCCTTCCTTTTTCTGTCCATTTCTAGTTTCCTTTAGGGATTTGGGTAGAAGACACAGTTGCTGCTCTTATTGCCCTCACTTCATCCTCTCCCCTTAGAAACTTTGAAAAATGTTCATCTGCAAAATGTCTTAATATGCATCCATGAAACCTATCAAAAAAAGTGGGTTTAAAAACTGGTTTTCAGAAGCTTAGATTACAGAAAATATTGGGTCTGTTCTCTTTACCATACTTTTGGTGAGCTCTGCTCCTTTTAAAAAGTCACAAAACTAAGTGGTATTTAGGAAAAAGCATGTGCTTTTTGAAATTACGTAAAGGCAAATTCAGAGGCTACACAGAGGCATCATAAGCCCATCTCCTGCTGACGTGTTGTGGGATTCTAGTACCTAACTGCAGGTTGTCTGTAAAAAACCTTCTCCCTTGACATACTTTTTAAAATGAATATTTCTTTCAGGGTGGGTGTAAGTGGGCTAAACTGGTTTCTGGGACAGAGAAAGGTGATCATTACCATGTTTCAGAAAAAAAAAATCTAACACTTTACACTGACCATATAGTTCTGAAGCCTTACTTCTAAGGGCCTTTTATTTAAAATAAGCACTCCTGGGCAGATATCATAAAAAAATGAACAAAGCAGTTATTTCACATTAGCACTCACTGTGGTGGCTGCTCCTGTGTTTTCACATGTGCTTGTATAATGCAGTTACCATACAAACCATGAGTCAGATTGGAAAGGTCAAAACTGTCCCCAAGTAGGTTTTAGAGCAGAGCAGTTCAGCTGCACATGACACGTTTGCTGGTGGGCTGTCGCTGGGGTGAATTGTGCAGTGTGTCTTGGTTGTGACTGATGCTGTTGTGTCACAGGAAGTAGCAGGGAAACTCCACAAGGCATAAGTAGACCTGGTTCTTGGAATAGCTTCTCCAGTCATTTTCTCCAGTTGCCTTTTCCACGAGGAATATTCCCCTGCCTTTAGCTGTCTCTGCTGCCAATGTTCTTCCTCCTCGATGCTATTCTCCCATTTCTGTGTCTGTCACTATCAGAAGACATTTCCTTCTGTCTTGCTCTTGCCCTGTGGTACCCTCCTGCGTCACTTCTTGGCTCTTTTCTTCCTCCAGATCCATGAAACCATGAAGCTCTAGAGCCCCCAACACAAAGGCATAGATGCATTGGAGAGTGTCGAGAGGAGGGCCATGATCAGAGCACCTCTCCTATGAGGACAGGCTGAGACAATTGTGTCTATTCAGCCCAGAGAAGAGAAGTCTCTGAAGAGACCTTAAAGAAATTTTCCAGCACCTGAAGGGGTCGTACAGGAAAGTTAGAAAAGGACTTTTTATAAGGGCATGTGGTAACAGGACAAGGGGAAAGGTTTTGAAAGTATAGCAGGGTAGATTTACATTAGACATTAGGAAAAAGTTCTCTACTGTGAGGGTGCTGAGACACTGGAACAGGTTGCCCAGTTAAGTTGTGGATGCCTCATCCCTTGAAGTGTTTAAGACCAGGCTGGATGGGACTCTGAGCAACATGACCTAGTGGGAAGTGTACCTGCCCATGGCAGGAGGTTGGAACTACATGATCTTTAAGGTCCCTTCCAAGCCAGGTTATTTGTACTTTCATAATTCCTACTTGCTACAACTCCTTGCCCCTCAAAAAAACCAAGGAGTGTTCACTAGGGGCTGGTTGTGCCAGGCTCTCCTGGCTTCTTGTCCCAGAGCAGGAAGAGGAGAGATGCATTTGGTAGTGGAAGAGGGAAAGGATTCAAACATTTCTGTTGGCAAGCCAGAATCCAGAGAAGTGAAAGGACTCGATAAAAGACTAGACAGCAGAAGCCTATGGTTTTGACTTGAAAGGTCCTTGGTTATGGGATTCTTTATTTTGGGATTCTGACCTGAGATTTCTTAAAGAAATGGTGGCTGATTGTGGTCCGATGTTGTACAGATACAAATAAAAGAAGATGGGAAATGTATTCACAGTCATCAGTCATTGTGTTCTGGACATCTGTAAAGCCCATACCCTAATAATCCAGGTTCTCTGCAGGAGCACTGGGTGCAAAACATTATTTGTCTGTGGAAATCTGAGCCCAGAACAGGGATTTCTTTAGTAATGGTCTCCTGGCAAAGGGGCAATTTCTAGGAGTTCATGTCCTTGCTCAGGAAACCCCCACAGAGATATCCTTTCATATACCATGATATCGATGTCTAGTCTTGCAGAATCACCCTCAGACATTACTGTATTCTATTAAATCATGTAGGATTTTCTGCAGAACATTATTAGCATTGTATCTGTTAATTTCTTATCTCTTTTCCCTGCTGTGAGATGAGAAGCCCAGTGATGAAATCCAGCATATCTGAGTGACTTGCATCCTGCCTCCAGTTCATTCATTTTCCTACTTCTATTTTAATCTCTTTTGAGTTGTTTACTCAACTGATTGATCACAGGCAACAGGCACAATTTGTGTCATAGTTTCATGCCATGGCCTGGTGAGTCACATGGCTTCATGCTGCTCTCTTGCTTAAAGAGTGCAGTAGCAACGAAAATATTTGCAGGATGAGATTTTCTACCTCTGCCCCCAGAGTGGCCAGAGCTACTCTAACACTGCTATGCACAAATGTCTGTGCATATGGTGTTAAATTCATGGCAAGGGGCATTTTATTTTTACGCAGGAGCTGGTGTATCCAAAGAGCTGTGCTGATATAAGTTCACAGCATGGATTATTACTTCAATAAACCAACATGATTTTTCCAGAAGAAGCCCTGCAACGGCATCTTGACCTTGTTCCTTCCCCTTGCCTCCCAAAGGGAACATTTTCAGAATTCCCTATTTCTACCCACTGATAGAATGTTGTAACTAATGAACAAACATTCTGTGGAAACTCCTAGGCAGGGAGCAGTGTTTATAAACAGAAATGACAATATATACTAAATCATTCAAAATTAAATAGTAACTGCACCAAATAAACGCATTTTATTGTTGTCTCATTAGAAATGCTTAATTGCTTCCAGCAAAATACTGTCTGTGCTGATATAAATATTAGATAACTATTTTAAAAACCTTATGGGAAAATGGACCAACCTGCAAATTCAATATATGCTGTAAATTCCAAGGTAGTTCAACAGAGGTTGCCAGAGCAGTCATTGTACACTAATATTTATTGAAGATTATGCCTTTCTCTTATAGATAGAGAACTTGGTGAACTGACCTCAATTTCTCATTGTGATGCTGGTCAAGTTTGTTTGAAAGAAACAGAAAACAGTATTAATTATGCAAAATGTTCATAAAACTGTTTTTTTGGTTGGTTGGTTGGTTTTGGTTTTGTTTTGTTTTTTTTTTTTTAATGATGGAGACCTGGGTTCACTAAAACAACAGGCTGCTGGGATAGAGATGGAAGCTGAGGTGTGAGAAAGGACAAGGGCATGGCTTAGAACCATCCTAGCTCTAAAATATCAGCAGCATGTCTCTTGGAAGCTGCAGTTCAGGTCTCCCCTGTCCTCCTTTTCTCCTGCATGTCAAGGTGCTCAACCAGCTCGTGTCCACTAGTGGTTGACCTAGGGCAGGGACTGGCCTGATGTGATGACTGGGCTGTGGGAATGGTTGCCCTCCATAATACAGCAGAGCAGTAAAGTGCACAGATGAGACCTCCTTCCCATGAGGTTCCATGGTGGCATTCAGGAAGTGAACATTTTATTGTCAAGAAAGAGCTTTTTGCTTTTCTCCTCTGGAAAACAGACCATCCATGAAAGTGTATGTGGGCCCCACAGTGCAGGTGCCCAGGAACAAGCAGTAGTGCCAGTCCAAGTGCTCCTAGTCTGGAGGAAAAGGGAGGATGTTTGTACTTTGGCTTTCCTGTCCCCATTGAAGGAAGGAGCTGGGGAGCACAAAAATATTTACTAATAATATGTGTAAATGTGGGGAAATGGAAAGCCCTGTCTGCTGGAATGACATTCCTGCAGCGTGCTGCTTTAGTTGGCTGTGGCAAGCCCGTCCCTGACTAGTTTGTAGGAGTTTACAGCTGTAGCCTGTATGCTGCTCAGGTCCAATCAGGACCGAATATTTGTGAGGAACTGGAGCACATTTCCTCCAGCATTCATCAAGGTAAACACTAAGCTCAGGAGATCTTGATAATAATTTCTAGTTACCAGTAGGGAAACTGAGGCATGCAAAAATGGCATGAGATGCTCAGGGGTATTCAATGACATAAGCATAAGTGCCACATGCTGAATGTCCCCTTAGAGAGTGCTCCACCTCTCCTGTCCTGTGCTCAGCAAAGAGCTGAAGCATGCTTTCAACCTGTTAGCTGTTACAGAACACTCACAGACAGTCCTTAAGGACTAGGGAATAAAACAACTTGGTACTTAATGTATATATGTATTCTGATTTTTGGAGGGGAATGCAATGTCCAAACTGTCAGTCCTTCAAGTTGAAGTCTACTTGATAAGTTTTTTTCCCCCCAGTGTTCTGGTTTGAAGAGAACACTTATAAAGGTTCATTTCAGTGCTGTTAAACAGATGGCACTTTTCCCAAAGCTGATCCAGGGCAGACCATTGCATTTGTAAAATTTATTTTTGAAAGGCCCTGAAAGAGGAAAACAAGTGTAGATAAGCAAATATATTGGGCCTGGGAGGTGCTTGTCATTTGTCTTGGAGAACCTACTCGTGATTTTCAGGAGACCGAAGAGATAATTGCACACCTACAAAGCATCTACTACTTTGTCAAGCTTAATGAAAATTTAGCCAAATGTTTTGAAAAATCTTTGGAAAATTGAGCTGGGAGGACCAACATGGACAGCATAGCTACATATACCCAGTTTCCCTAGGAAACTAGGCTAAAAATGTCTTAGAAAAGGCTCTGTTGTTCATCAGTGCAAGGTCTGCACTGGTGATTAACTATCCATTCCTATCTAAAGAGGATTTCACTGGGCACTTGGGCAAAACCCAAGTTGACAGTCTCTCTGCGTGGAGTGTTGCAGATTTAGGGACACACTGTTGATGCTGGTGTAATGTTTTTATATTCCCATCTCCCAGTCATAGAGTTCCTCCTCTGATTTGCATGCTACCAAGGCAGCTTTTTGAACATTAGATGTCAAGTTGGATGCACAAAACATTTTTTTTGGATTAGGGAGGTTTAAGTAAATCTGTGCTGAGTGCTCCTCTTCGCTTGGCTACTAGATGAAGCATTCAGAACAAAATTGGAAAGTAGCTTTAAAAATTAAAGAATCCAAAGCCCCTTTTTAAGGATAAAGTGGGAAGTATTACATTAGTTACTCCAGAGGAAAAAGAAGAACTGCCATGAGATCATTTCCAACCATGAAGAGTGAAGAAATATGTGAAATCCTGGTTGTAAATCTCATGATGATGCTAAATCCGCCTTTGAGCTAAGCCTAGGAGTCCCAGGCCTTGCCCGAAAGGAAGCAGGACTCAGGTTTGTTGGCTTTTCCCTTCTTGATCTGGGAGAATTGTGACTCTCGGTGGAAAACCTTGTGAGTTGAGAAGTGCAGCACAGTAAGAGCTGTGCTAAGGTTAATACAGACGTGTTAAGCTTTCTGTGCTTGGACTCAAGCCTGGAAATTGCCTCCTAGCTATATGGATCATTACCAAAGGTAGGTACGTTATGGAGATCTTCATGATTCTGTGGCATAAAAAGATAAGCAAGTTCAGATAAGATTTTCTCTGCTCTCCAGTGCAGAGGTTTCTTTACAAAGTCACTTTCAGATGGTGTAACAGCAGGCAAAATGAGATTAAAATCAGACTAAAAGACAAAATTCAATGATGTAAAAAAAAATAAAATTAAAAAAACCCCACTTGGTTAGCTTTGTGAGTAGTTCTAGCAAGCAGAATACCCCAGAACATGACCATGCTGGATATAGTCCTTTTCAGTAGCATTTATGAAGAATCTCCTGTCAGATTTCTGTGTTTAGTGCAAACCCCACAAGCCAGCCCTCACGGGAGGTTGTCACTGAGTCCACACCTTGGCTGTGTGGACTTATAAAAGTACTTCAAGAAGCGGCCTCTTAAGATTTATTTCATTTTTGAGCATGCTTAGATGTAAGAGAAGCCCTGTTCTCATTCCCCTGCTGCCATTGTCTTTCCAAGCAGAATTAAATCACACAAGATTCTCATTTGAAATGGAAATATATAAAAGGGAAATAGTCATCAGACAGTGACCATATGGGAATCTTTAGAGATCAGATGAACTTTTAATGGAGGAGCCTTGACCAAGGCTAAGAGTTCCTTTCTGCCTATCTTAGCATCAAATAATATTTTTTTCAGGCAAAGGTTTCTAATTCTCAAAGAAGGATGTTTCATGGTGGGAGATGGTCTCATATGTAGACTGTGTATTAGCTACATCGATACAAATATTTTAAGGCTAAGAGTATTTTGTTGCAGTTGAGAAATGCCTGCTTAGTAATTTCACTTACTTTGCTTACGACTACATAACAATTTCTATGAAATAGCAGTAAAGGCATATTTGTGAAAGACTTGGCTCCTATTCAGACCTGCAAATGAGCAGAAGATCAGTGGAGTAAGAGATGTTATTTCTCCCAGCTTGGTGTACTCACCCCTGCTAGCAGGTATGTGGTTCAGTTCACATATGTGTAATTAGGGTACTTAGCTTATATGAGGGGAAAGGAAAGTTGTTTACAGGACAGAAAAAAATCAGGTTACCAAGTAAGATGAACTAAATTAAAGCTTTTATTGAAGTGTTTGTACATTAGAATTGGGGATATTACTGAACTCAGATCTGAACCACCTCCTGGCTTTGTATCTGGAGAAGCTAATGAGCTTTTAATATAAAAACTAGAAAGAGCATCACATTATAGGTGAACTGATTCCAACATTAATCTTATTTGGAAAACCTGAATTCAGTGTTACAGAACTTGGTCACTCAGGGAGGATTCCTTAGCTGTCTTACAGGTGTTTCATCTAGGTCGATTGCTGTAGTGATCTGCTCAGTAAGGAAAAAGAACATTAGCATGGACATGTGCCTTTGGAACTCCAGACAAATAACTCAGTATGCCATTCTTCTGGAGAAGCAACTCAGCATTTAAGCTTTGCTTGTAGTAAACCTCAAGCCAATTAAGCTAACATCAGGTTTTTAATTGCCTTGGTTAAGCTGGTGCAGCCCTCAGTGTGCATACTCATAAATCAATTTAAATGCAGGTTGTACCATCTTACTGAAGTTTGCATTAAAGCAGCACAATTCTTACCCCCTGCTCCCCCCAAGAACCCAACAAACAAAAACCAAATAACCAACAAATGCTTCACCAGACTTGGATTTAAACAAAAACAAGAATCAAGAAGAAACCATTCTCAGTGACCCTTTGCATATGGCCTGGGAGATGTCATATTGCCCCTGCTCTGGTAGTTCTGTTGTCCTGTAGCTGCTGATGCAGGTACTGAAAGTGGAATCATGAATGGAGTTGTGCCTTGTAGAGAAGGGGAGCAGAGCACCAGTGGTAACTGGAGGGCAAAGCCCAAGCACTGGGCTTTGCAAAGGGCAACACTGCTGCTGAACCCTAGAGGAACAGAACCTGGATGCTTGAGGAAGCTCCATGGAGAGATTTGCAACCTGTCTGCAGCAGTTGGTGAGGGGTCCTGCCTGTGCCCTTCTGCTTCCAGCTCAAGCTTTCTCAGCCAAGAAACAAAAGCTGCTGCTGCAGGTCTCCTGTTGTCAATTGCCCAAAGCATCCCACTGTGTCCCACCTTGTTTTGAACTCACCACTACAATAAAGTGTTAATCCCTTCTTCTCAGGTATGACCATGTTAGTTTTGCCTTGGGCAGAGCCAGCTGCAGATTACCTTCCTCAAATTCTAGTACTTTCACTTGTCTCTTGTGAGTCCAGCTTTGATTCAGTGATTTTATCTTCATGAGATTTTATATCTGGAAGGGGGGGAAACAATCCTGTCTTCTCTCTGCCATGCTCCATTAACTTAAACCTCCCTGCATGGAGTTTTCTTCTCTGTACTCTCATCCTATATACTCTGCAGACCACTCAACTTCTTACAGCTCCTTAGAGAGAGAAGAAAATGCTTCAAAATGCAGAACAAAGCTGTGATAAGCCCTGGCAAGAAGGAAGAAGGACAGTGGTTTGCTCCTCCTCCCACCTGCAGAGACTCTACATGGCCAGCCAGTGCAATGGGTACACTGGGTGAAACAGCCTACCTCAAACCCTTTGGTTTGCACTCCAGTTTTTGTTTCCATTAGGGTTTCAGCACTTTTTTTCTCAGAGTTACTCAGCCAAAACAGTCTGGGAAAAATAAACATGGCCATGGCAAATTATTAAACCTTTAGGCAGTTATTTGCATTGTCATCCTGCTCTTGCTGCTCACTCCTTGGTCTGGATCCGAGTCTGAAAGACCTTATGGTGCAGTATTGCCAAAAGTGGGCAGGTGTAAGAAAGAGGAGCATGTGAAAGGCATCATTATGCACACCTCTTACTTCTATGGGAAAGAAGTAGAGGGAGAGGGAATTTTCTCTGCAGTTTTTAAGACAAGATTCTGTGTAAGTAACAGCTCAGCAGTGAGGAATCCGAGGATCCATAGTTTATTATTTTACAGGTACATATGTTTGTCAAGAGCTTTTTGTCTCTGTATTAATCCTAGTTACATAAATAATCACTGTGGAAAAGGACATTGAGTACACAGCAGTCTTGCTTTCACTAAGATCTCCAGGGATAGAATTCCTACATCTGTGAAGCAGCTGCAATATCTCCTTAGTTCTTGTGATGTTCAACTATGGGATCAGATAATGACCATTTAATAATGTGCATAAGCCTCTAATGCCTGCCTATGATGGTATGGAAAATTGTATCCATCTGGCTAGAGAGAGCATCCTGGGTTTGTGTAACTAATATATGAAGCAAAGAAGAGTTGCTATGAACTAGCTGTTTTAGAAGTCCATGTGTGAGCTAAGAGTACATGTGAACAGTTGTAGTAACACAGTCTATGCACCATGACTTGTTACTTGCTTGTGTAAGCAATCCTAGGAAAACTTCCTTGAAACACTCTTGCTAGAAAGGGCAGTCAGAATAACCAAACTAAATTTAGTTCTGCTTGTCAGATGCTTTGATTACTGCTTTGAGGGCTGATTTGGGGTTTGGAACATGCTGGAGTATGCTGGAGGTGGTAGATGAGATGTTACAGAATTTGTCAGATTTTCTGGATTTGGATGGGAGCTGGTGCATAAGGATGCACTGGAGGAGGGTGCCAGTCTCATCATCTGTACTAGCAAGCAGAAGCAGGAATGGATAGATAGAGAAGAAACCTCAGATAGAAAATGCAGTAGATTAACAATTATTATTACCTTCTGACTGAGTATGAAACTTCTCTGAGATGTCACTTCTTTCTTCAACCATACTTGCCCTTCTGAATCTTCCACCAGCTTTTTTCAGACAGTTATGTTAAGGTTGGGACTGGGGCTGTACCTGCACCTAGTGAAGCGAAAATCTACACTCATGTGAGCAGAACAAACATTTGCCATAGCTAGGTTGGAGTTTGACATGTTCTGGTCTAGATAGTAAATAAGAAGAGGCATCTTAAAGAATACTCTATCTTTGAATTGCAGGAGGTCCTTCCTGTACACACCAAACTTCTGTGAAGTCTGCTGATGAAAGTGGACACTGTTGTGCAGAGCTGTAATTTAGGGACTTTACCACAAAGCCATCAAGCAAGTGTCTTTTATATTGATATAATATTTGTAAATTTTTTTCTTTCCTTCTCCCCCCTTTTTCTTAATTGGATGTCAGCCACATGGCAAGGTTATTCTGTCAGACAAGCTGGGAAATGACAATGACAGGATTATAATTAAGTGCCAGGACATGCAGCCAACACAATTACCATGCTGTTATTACACTGGATGATGTGCTAAAGAACCTCATAAAAATGCTGTAAGGAATATAAATCATGGGACATGTATACAGTTGGGAAGAAAATGTTTTCCCTTTTGTTAATGCTCAACCAGTGCTAGGTAACACCAATGAGAGAGATGTTTTCTTTCACTGACAGTTTTCAAGCAGTGGTTTTGGGTTGTTTTTTTTTTATAGCTTCATCCACGATGGTGTAAATCCTAGCAACTTTGAAGCTTGTATTTCCCCTTCTGTTTTCAGACATTGCTTTCCTTTGTACCTGCACCATTATCATGTCTCACCAACTCGTACCAGTTGTCAGACTTCTCTTGGCTTTGTGCAGGCACCTGTCACTGCTGGCATCCTGCTGATTTTCTTGGTTGTCTCCTTGACAAAATAGTTAAACCAAAACAAATCTGAAGCTTCTCTCTGAAGGCAGAAGACCCAGAGAGTTCCTATGAAAGATTCCAATTAAGACAAACCACTGATTTTCCTCCAAGCCTTAGTCTTTTAGTATTCAAATGAATGACTGAGGTTTATGCTTCTCAACATCTATCTTGAGTGAAAAAATGGAAGCTGATCTGTTAGTCAGATCCTTGCCCTTGCAGACCTTGGGTCTGGAGTTGAACTCATAGAAAAACAAGCTCCCCAAAACAGGTCTGGTCAGGAGGAGCTCTGACGCTTTCTATAGCTAAAGGTAATTCTGCTGAAATAGCAATGCTTCAGCACATTGCTGGTTTGATATTTGGTTTGGATCATCTTCTGCTTGGAAAGCCACCATTCTGATATCTTCAGGAAAATGACAAAACCTTTTTCATCTTTTAACTGATGGGGCTTTCTGCACAAAGCTAAAATTTCAAATAGTCACATTTTATCAGTTTGAAAAACCTAGCACTTTGAAACAAAGTGTGAAAGAAATTACATATTATCTACTGTCTGTTTTGATTTTTGATCTAAACATTCTGGTAATTTGAATGACTTAAGGTTATTTAGGGCTTTTAATTCTAGAATAACATGGTAAATTTGCAGTCCTTGAAGTGTTCATGGTATCTCAGATCTGCTCCCAGAACCTTTGGTACCTTAATTCTTTCAAGGCTAATCAAGGACAGCTTCAGTCTGAATGAATAAATGGACAAACCATAGATTGGTTCCCTAACTCTCCAAAACACCCTCTGCTTCTCTTAAGCAACATTGCAGAATCAGGCACTGAGGCCTTCTGGCTGGAATTTCATTTCACTGAAATGAAGTAAAAGCAAAGAAAGGGTGTTTCTGCCAAGCCTATATTGGTACAAATTTTGAAATATGGAGCTAGTGAACTTGATTAACTGTACTAGTAGTTGAGAATTAGCATGGCCATTTGTAAATGTTTGCTGCCTAATCTCCACTCCTGGGAGTTTTGTCAGTGAAATTTCAGCCAGACTTGAGCTTTTCCTCTTGCTTCCATTACCTGACACATGTTTAGGGAGCACGAGCTGAGCCAGCTCATGGAGGCAGAGCTGCTCGTGGGACTGCAGCAAAATCTCCAAGCTTCCATCTGTGCTGGCCCCAGGGATGCAGCAGTGTTTCTCTGCAACCTGTCCTTGTGATATAAGTGGTTGCTGAAACGTCCTGGTGGGTCCCTTTGTGATAAAGAGCTTGCTAAAGGCCAATGGTAAGTCTATGTTGTCTATGGCTGTTCTGTCCGTAAATTCTTATCCCATTGTTATGCATAATGGAGAGAACTACAGAGATGTCAGGGCCTTATTGTATGTATTATTTTAAACTTACTCTTTTATAGACAGGACGAAGCTGCTGCCTGACATTTCAGTCAGTTCCTTTATTTCCTATGTGAAACCAGACCAAGGCGCGTGCTGGACTGAGCGGCAGCTCCAGGAGAGCTTCTTACCATCAAAAGATTGTAACAGAAGGGGAGTTGCTCATTCAGCACTGAGCTCCTGCTGGGACACAGGAGTCTGTAAGGAGCAAAATATATCAGTATGTGCTGGGAAGGATTTCCTGGTCTGTTCTGTAGGTGCAGAGATGAAAGGGAAAGCACAGGGGTCACTCCTGTAAAAGTGGCTTTATCACAGAATCACAGAATGGTAGGGGTTGGAAGGGACCTCTGGAGGTCATTGAGTCAAACCCTCCTGCCAGAGCAGGATCACCCAGGGCAGGCCACACAGGAACAGATCCAGGCAGGTTTGAAAGTCTCCAGAGAAGGACCTGGGCACAACCTCCCTGGGCAGTCTGTTCCAGGCTCTGTCATCCTCACAGTGAAGTTTTTCCTCATGTTGAGGTGAAACTTCTTGTGTTTCACTTGTGACCATTGCCCCTCATCCTATCACAGGGCACCCCTGTCAAGAGACTGGCCCTTCTACTTGTCACCCACCCTGCAGATATTTGGACATATTCATAGGATCCCCTCTCAGGCTTCTCTTCTCCAAGCTAAACAGCCCCAGGGCTCTCAGCCTTTCTTCAGCAGAGAGATGTTCCAGTCCCTTCATCATCTTCACAGATCTCTGTTGGATTTATCAGATGTGTACAACTGCATTGGCATGGAGTCTGCACACATAAGGGCTCTAAGGGCTGTGGAACAATCATGAATTCGGGGCTTTCTGTGTCTGTGCTGCAGCCCAAGGGGTGCAGAAGCTTGTGACTACATGCCAACATCAGAAAAGTCTGTCCTCTTGTAGTGTTCATGGGGTTCCTTCCTAACCTGGAGGAGTTTGCTTCTGCCTCCACTACTGCTATGGTCCAAGCAACAACCATATAGCCAGTTTCTATACTGCTCTCCGTATGTGGAAGGGACAATTGATGGGACAGAGAAGCCAGGCGTTTTCTGAGCACAGTGCTGCTTGGCTCCAGGCAGTGCTGCAGCCAGTAGGCAAACACTGCCTGCAAACTCCTCTGCCCACACAGCCGCCTAGGTGGCTCCTCTGCGCTCAGCAGCTGATCTCTTTGGATCTCGGTAGCTTTGCTACCCTGCAGTTGCTTCTTATTCCCAGCCCTGCTCCTGTTGCCGAGGCCTGTTTCTGCTGATCCTGTTCTTTCTGTTCCTGGTATATTTTTGTCATTGCCTGGCTGAGTGGGTGAGTTCCAGTGTTTGCAGCATTAGCGGTGTCTGTAACGTGCTCCTGCAGGAGGGGAGTGGGAAGCTGCCAGGCTGAGCCACTCAGTGGTGCAGGGACTCTTGTGGACTTGCCTTGAGCAATGCTCTCTCTCCTTGGCTCTTTCAGCTCCGGAACAGATTAGCATCTGATCTTCCCTTCTGTGCTGGAGCAAGAATAGATGAGTTACATTTCTGGAGTGACTTTGGTAACAGGGAAAGCTGTTAATTGACGCTATAGCTGGCAAGCATTTCCCAGCCATGCAGTTTACTGCAGCCATTCTGCAGGGGAGACCAAAATGTATCTGGGTCTATGTGACATATTCCAAAGGATATCTGTGAAATACAACCTTTATCAGAGTTTTATTGCCCCTTTTAAGTGACCATCCCCGGATGTGTTTAAAAGCCATATAGGTGTGATGTTTGGGGATATGGCTTAGTGGTGGACTTTGTAGAGTTAATGGCTGGGCTCTATGATCTTAAAGATCACCAACCTGAGAGAAGGCAGACACTATGCAGGATCCTTTCCCTTTTTCTGGGTGCTCATGTATCCCCATACCCATGTGGCAACAAGGGCTGCTGTGCTCAGATGTTGACTCTTGGTCTGTGAGCATCAAGGTGCTCAGCTCACCCTTCTGCCTGCCATCTGTGCCACACAGCTAGGAACACAATGAGCAATGATGAAAGCAAGAAAGATCACTGAATTTTATTCAGAGAGACTGTTTGAAAACTTGCCTTAAATATTTTCTGTTGGGGTAAGGGTGGCAATTGTCTGGGGTTGAGTAAAGGGGACTTGGCATAGATGGCAGATGACCTTATTTTTAATATGTCACTGACCCTGGAAACTTCAATCATGAAAGACAAGGGATCTTGTGAAGACTTGCATTGTTTGAGGAGCAGACTCTGCCTCAGAGAGGTTCAGGAATGTTTTCTCTGTTCACATCGCCTGCCATCATCTGAAAGCGTTTGTGTTCCCCGAATTGTCATGTCAACTAATACAGCAATAATAGCGAGACAAGAGGCGTCAGTGGGATTCAGTGCTTGTGTTTGCCAACCAAAGGGAACTCAGGGTGTCAGACTTCATAGCTGAGTCATTTTAGAGAGGAAGAAATAGCAGAGTAATATGGAAAACTGATACTCAGTATGGCTTGAACTTTGCGTCTATGCCACTGCTTTGTTTTCATTGTTGAATCAGGATCAGAAAATCACGTCTGAGATTTGGGCCTTTTTCTCCTCTCTCTCCTCCACAAAGATTCAGAAGACAGCATGAAATGTACCCCATTGACTACAGTAAGTTGTAAAACTGAATTCAAGCAAGTGAAAGATCAAGAGAAACAACTCCCTTGAAATACAGGGGCTTTCCCTGTCCACCCCCAGGGATTCCTGCTGTTCAGGGGGCAGTGGAGCACCTCCCAAGTTCTGGCCATGGTACAGCTGTGTAGGAGGAGGCAGGAGCCCCAGGATGCAGGGGTGGCTTGGTGAGAAGGGGGTAGCTCTTTGATTGTACTTTGTGAGCATTTCAGAGGGTATGGGAAGTACTTGGAGAAGAAATGTTTGAGGAAGGAATTTATAAGGGGTGGATGGGAAGATTGTCTTTCTGTGGACTGGAACCCAAGGAGATGGTGCATGGTGGTATATGGGGTATTCAGACAGAAGAGACAACTGCAATGGGAGAGCTAGCTGGACTGCCATTAAGGTATAAATAAAAGAACAGAGTAATTACTAGTGGTGTTCAAATGGGAAACAGAGGTAAATTAATTGCAAATGCACCATCAAAGGGTGCTTCCAAATGCAAGTCTACTTTAAAGTTGCTTAAATAGTACAAATGACAGACAAACATGCTGGCCATAGTGGTGCTCAAGCTGTGCCCAGCTTGCCTCTGTTCAGAGCTGATGGTGGTACAGCTGCAGCAGGGGGAATTTGTCTCTGAGCCATACCCTGTAAGCATGCAAAGGGTCCTGTGGTTATGTCCTCCATGGACCAGCCCAGCAGATGCTGAGGTTTGGACTTCCTCAAGTAAGAAGCAGTTCTGAGCAGCTGGTGTGACTCCAGTGTGTGCAGAGCCACAGACGGTGTACCTGGTACATAGCAACAGAGCCAGGAGACTCCAGACAGTGAGGCACAGCCCTTGTTTTGTACACTGTGTAAAAGCCAATCAACACAGGAATGATTTACATATGGAGCCAGGTTGGATCCTCTTCCAAGATCCAGTGCAGAACATTTACAAGTCTGATGTTTCCTTCCAGTTGAAGAATCTTCTGGGAAACCACAGATCTGAGCTAAACCATCAGCAGACTTTGGGTCGGACACTGTAAGTGATGTACTGTCTTTCTGCTACATGCAGACAGTCCCTGCTGCTTTCTTCATCTTTCCTGAAGAGGTGCAATAGCAGCATAGACACAACACCTTGTCACCTTTGACCATGCAAAGCTCATGTGAAGGGAGTTGGAGGGGACTCCATCAAAACAGCACAGCCATGGTGAGCTTTATGATAGCAGGGAGACCTTGAAGGCTGATCCCTTTTTCCTCCCTCACATTTATCCATTCTTCTAAAAGCTTTTTGTTTAGAAATTCAGCAAAAGCAAACACAGCTCAATTTTCCCATTTGACTAGGAAACAGATATTACTAGAACCTGCACTCAGATAAAGGACCTACTAAAAATAGCCCTGTTAGGAGCAGGTGAACAATACTGTTGCAAAACCTGTCTAGCTGTTGTAGGAACTGTGGAGTGCTGATCTGGGAGGCCAAAATATTTGGATGTGTTACTTGTGTCAGAGAGCAGTGAAAGACAGTTACGGTGGTGACTTCCAAACTTCACGCCTGCTGCTCTTTAGCTTGTATTTGGATACGCAGTTAACCCTCTTTGCAGCTCTGCTGAGATCTCATGGGAGTTGTGGAAAGAGCTCTGAACTGTCAATTGTAAATTGCATCCAGCAGCATAGAGGATATGTCAGACTGGGGGGAATGGGACAACATTTTGAGGTGTTTCCACTGTTTAAGTGTTCACCATTTTGGTCTTGATGGCAACTGCCAAGATAAAGCTGGGGTCTGGTAGAACATGGGGAGTTTTGACTTGAGGACTAGAGTGAATGCATTTGTTTGGCTTTTTCCTATCAAGTTCTGCAACTGAAATGGCTTCTATTGTGTCACTAGGAAAAAAAGTTTCTCTTGATTTAGTTCTTGTGGTTTTAGGGATGGAAACTTCTGTGTCTGTCTGACTGAAAGAAACAAACCTGAAGACAGATCTGTCTTGATTATTTTATTTTTTTTTTCATGGATCTGCTCATCACTTTGTCCTTCATCTCTTGATAGCTGATGTGCAGAGGAAAGGTCAGGAACTGCTGTGCTTGAACCCTTCCTCAGCCACCATCTCTCTTTCCTTTGCTCTCCATGGGTGATGTGGCCATGGATGTGATCGGACACGTCATTTCATGACTAGCCCTTGCACTGATCTCCTCTGGCAAAGTTCTGCCTGATCAGAGTGTGATGTACACAACAGAAGAATAATACTGTGTTTTCTTTGCATTGTAGGGAACTTGTAGCTTGTGCAGGACTTCTCCTCTTTCAGCAGCTGTGTTTGTCGAGGTCTGCTCTAGCTGCTGAAATAACTCTGCCTACCACCTCGGATGTATTAGCTCTTTACATTAGCTCCTTACTGTCCCCTACTCAGGATGTCTTCTGGCATCTCTGTTCACCCTCATTTGCAGTCATAGGAAGATGCTCTGAGGGTGTCTGTGAAGATGCCTGGATGTCAATAAGCTGCCATGGTGATGGAGTACAGAACTAGCTCGAGTGTGCGCAGCAAATAAACAGTGCTCGTGGAGGCTCTGCGGAGCAGATCAGTCACCTCTCTCCTCTGCCATACCTGACATCTGTCCTAGGTTTTCAAGCCAGCCCTCTTTTAAATGACTTTGCAGGTCACTACAGAATGATAACTGCTTTAAAAAGAAAGAAAAAAAAAAAAAGAAGAAGAAAGCAAGTAGAGTAGAAACCTCTGTATGTCCCCTTTAAGACTTCTCTTTTCTTAAGTGCAAACTGGATGGCAATACTGAAATCCAGCATTTATTAATACAAGTGCTTGGAGTATAATGTAACTAAGCAAATCCGAAGGGCTGATTTTTTTGTGGAGTGCTGGTCACGAATAATTTGCTTAATGGTTCTATCTAAAGGATCTGTCCTGAGGTAAAGATGGAACTTTAAAAGGTGACTCAGAAATTAATATAGCCAATGAAGGAAAATAAGAATTGCCCGGCTGGAGCAGACACTTTTTGCTTAGATTTATGTTGTGATTTAAAATCAAAAGTAGCTGCTTCAGAGCAAAGTATGAGGACTTAATGGAACTAGGTATAGAAAATTATTTCTTCCCAAATATTAACCTTTTTTTCCTTTGCTTGCATCTGGAAATTAATTAACAACATTACTGGCTATCCCATTTTCTTCATTCAGATATTTTATTAGACCAAATTACTCCCCAGGAAAGAAATACAATAACTTTGAAAGATTTCATGTGCTGATACCAAACAGCCATGTGATCATGGTGCTGCACCCTGGTTTATATTTTGTAAACAAGATTTAATAATCTTTAATAAAAACCTCTTTTGTGTTGAATATTCATACTTCATTAAAATATCAAATATCTTATTTTCCAAGTTCAAAGCCTGAGGCATCCTGAGTTTTAGACTCCCACAGAGCTGCTATCATTTGGGAGAGGACAGTCTCCTCCTGAGTTTGACACTTAGTATTTAACTAATTTATTTTATTTTATTTTATTTTATTTTATTTTAATTTGTTCCCTTGTTGGGAAACAGCAAAGACAAGTGTTTGCTCTCCATTTCCTAGGTCTTACAGAACTCTGATTAACTTGATGCTCATTCTCTTTCTCAGGTAAATTCATTGTTTTGTTCTCTCTGTAGGAGAAGAAAAGAAATAATTCCCATTACTGCTCTGTGAATCTCTACCACGCCTATGCTAGATGCACTATGGGGCTTGGTGGACAGCAGGCAGGTCCTAATCAGGTTAAGAGGCTGTTTTGCATAGAACCATTTTACTGCTTAGTACTATTTTCCATTCCTTACATACACTAAATTCCTGTTGTCCAAAGAGCCAAAAATATTAAAGGTTAAAATAAAATTCAAATGAAAACATTGCCATCCTAGAGCTTGGCACAGCAGGGCCATGAGCAGTGGTTGAAAGCTATGACATGGCCCAGATCTTTACAAAATCAGGATTAAAGACCTGTAAGATGAAGCAGGGCTGGAATTCTGATGCATTTGTTTCAAATCTCTATACACTCTCTGTGCCCTTTCTCAAGGGCTTCTGTTATCTCTTGCACCCTCCATACAAAGCAGAGTGGTGCGGGGGAGATACCACCACATGAAGCAGATGTCTGGGCTTTCTGCTTTGTTAAAATCTGTTAAGTTTCCACCCATTGTTATAACCTGCAAATTCCTTAGCCAAGAGGACAAGGAGGAAAGCATGTTTCTTTTTCATAAACATCTTTGCTAGTCATAGGGCAGTTGGGATAATGCGTTCTCTTTCAAATGAAAACAAAGGCACAAAAATAGATCTTCAGAGCCTAGAACAGTGGCAAGATCTTTAAATAACCCCCTTCAGAATACTCTCTTTTCAAATCTACTGCTTCAAATAGATTCACCATCTCACCCTCTCCCTAGAATATGCTTTTATCAGATCCAAAACTAAAGGACATTTAATCAGAAAACCTTTAGTGATTCTTTTCTAACAAATGACTGTAATGTATTAGCCAAAATCAAATGCCTGTGTGTGCATATGTATATACAGTTTTCTTTGCAGTTTTCAATGGGTGCAGTTGCCATAATTCCTGGCCACTGCTGTTAAATTGCTGCTGCATTGCTCTGCAGAGTAGGCTGCACTTTGTTGATATATGAAGTGATTCCAAATAATCCATTGTCCACGGCAGTAACTATTTTTCTTTAGGGAAAGCCCCTTAGCTAGAATGTGAAGCTTAACAAACAAAACAATACCAGACTCACTGGTGGATGAAAGAGAAGGAAAACCTGAGGAGTTAATAGATGTAATGAAATGAATATATTTTCAGAGCAATGTTTATCACTTTGTTGTCTCATACTGTGGGTGAGGATGTGGGTCACCAGGACAAGAAGAGTGGCTGCTGATCAGTTAAGACTAGATAGATATCCTTGTGATTGTCAATCTGAAAAGCAAATGGATTGTCTCCAGGAAGGCAAAACCATCATAGACTTCAGAGCCCAGAAAACTGGGTGCCTGAGCTGCATAACGCAGCATCCTTGGTTCACCATTAAGTACCCTGTTCACCCAAATAGAGATTCAGTTCCTGCAAATTATTTTCTTTCCCTTTTCTCTGTGGCTAATGAATTACCATAGGCATGTTAGTGCCTATCCAGTGATGATGCCGAATCTTCTCTGTAATTCATTTCTGCTCAAGGAAAATCCTGATCTGAGCAATGGAATAGGTCAGAGGAATAAAAGCATTGCCAGTTTGGCAGCTAGAATTTCACACTTGAGCAGATTGTTGTTGCCATCCCAGCACCTCCAGCAGCGGGCTGGCATGAGCACAGATGCTGGAGCTCAGCAAATCTAGCCTTTGGTTCCTGGCTTTTCTACAGACTCACCGTATGAATTTTGGAAACTCAATTTCTCTGAGCATGATCCAAAACCCAAGGAAGTCAAGGAGAATAATTCCTAGAGCTTAAGCATGCTTTAAATAGGCACTTTAGGCCTCCTTTTCTAGTCCATAAAATGGTAAGTGCACTTTCTCTCATATATTGGTTGTAAACTCTGCATGACAGGGTTTGTTTCTTACTGTTAGCACAACAGACCCTGATTTTCATTGGCATTCTGTGATTTGAAGGTGAACATAACCCATGACCACCCCACAGATACTCAGCTGGGTGCCAAGCATCATTCTTCCAAATTTTGTGCTTTTTTGTGTGGAAAAAAGTAAAGGTGATTCCCACTGTCAGGAAAAGCAATTCAGACAAAATGAAAAACACCAGGTGGAAGTGGTCAGGCACTTCTGTTCTTTATGGCTATGGTTTGGCTTCTGCTCACAGATGTTACCAACACACAGGAATGGTCATTTTCATGCGGACATTTCCCTTTACCTGTTTTCCACATCTCCTGTGGAAACAGAAGTTCTAACAGAGCTCTCTTCCTGTCCTGCTGGCCTTGATCTGCAGGGCCTGTCAGGAGAGCGTGGTTCCCCTAGATTTCAGGGCCCAATGTCTGGGCAATGATCACTTTGGGACCCCAGGAACACAGCCTGGTGGTGTAAAATTGCTGCCTGCCAGGAGGCCAGGTGGCTGTGACAGCCCAGCCCTCTGCCCTGCCAAGCAGTGCTTATGAACTACTGAGCAGATCAGGCATCCTGAATAGAAGGGCTTGGGGGGCTTATATTTACCCACAGCAAAAGCAACCAAACAAAAACCAAGCAAGCAAACAACAAAAAAAAAATCACACACAAAAACAAACCAAACAAAAAAAACCCAAACATAAGCAACCACCCAAATTGCACTGTAGTTATTCTGGTTGTAGGGGGTTGTATTGGTAGGGGAAAACCAAAGATATTGGTATGACTTGAACAGACAGAAGGGTTCGTGCAGGCATCCCCTGGCCTGTAAAGGGTTTTCACTTGCACAACCAGCATGACAGAGCTTAGCACAGCATCCTTTGTGTCAGAGCTGGATTTCTTTTATGACTCGTGGTGCTCACCCTGTCTCTCCCTGCTTTCTTCCCTTCCTTTCCATTTGCTACAGGAATCCACAATCAAAAATATCTTCTCATACCTCCTGCACAGCCAGAGCACAGCTGCACCTGGGAGTGTAAAGCTGTGGGCAGGAATGGTTAGGAAGAAAATAATGGGAACACTTGTATGTCTCAGTATTGAACCAAGACTTGGTGTGAAGCTGTAGACTGCTCTTCCTCTTTGCCTCTTGTGCTTCTGGAAATTTAGTAGCTCTGGGCATTCTGCCACAGGGCTCTAAGCGTTGTGCCTGAGTAGGTACAAACTTTACAATGGGAGAGAGACACAGAAAGGATATGAAACCTTGTGGTTTCTTGCTTTTAACTACAAAACTCTTCAGGTCTCCATGTGGCATAGTGTTTTGCCAATTGATAGGTCAACAAAAGAGACACAGACATCACTAAGAATCATAGAATCACAGAATAGCAGGGGTTGGAAGAGACCACTGAAGATCCTGCCAGAGCAGGATCAGCTAGATTAGGTCACCCAGGAACAGATCCAGGCAGGTCTTGAAAGTCTTCAGAGAAGGAGACTCCACAACCTCTCTGGGCAGCCTGTTCCAGGCTCTGTCATGCCCACATTGAAGATGTTTTCCCTCATGTTGAGATGAAGCTTCTGGGTTTCATCTTGTTACCATTGCCCCTCATCCTATCACAGGGCGCCACTGTCAAGAGACTGACCCCTTCTACTTGACACCCACCCTGCAGATATTTGGAAACATTGATCAGATCCCTTCTCAGGCTTTTCCAGGCTAAACAACCCCAGGGCTCTCAGCCTCTCCTCAGCAGAGTGATGTTCCAGTCCCTTCATCACCCTTGTAACCTCCATTGGACTCTCTCTAGTATTTCCCTGTCCCTTTTGAACTGGGAAGACCAGAACTCGACACAATACTCCAAATGTGGTCTTACTAGTGCACCTTAGAGGGGGAGGAGAACCAAAAAGAACAGGGTTATTTTACTATTTTTCTCAAAATGATACAAAAGTAAAAAAAGGCGCTTAATAAAAAAAAATGCACTTTCCATTGTCAACTCTTTATTACACAGTGAAAGTCAGGCCTATGCCCCAAAACACCCACTGCACTCAGCAGAATTGCTGAGAAGCTTATATAGTCCAGATTGTTTTTGCTTTTGCAACTCTGTTCCTGAGGTCATATCTAAGATTGTACAACTTTCACTGGATTCTGAAAATTGTAGACTTAGGATTATTTTTACTCACTGGCATTTTTTATTCTTTCAGCACTACCATAAATTCCATTAATCTAGAGTTAAACTCAGGTTATGCTGTTGGATGAGCATAATAAAATGCACTACCTTGATTAGGGAAAGGATTTCTTGCACACTGCTTTAAGAGGTCTATAAAGCTGTGATTAAATGATGCCCAAGTTTAGTTCTTCCACAGTATTTTACTGAGAGCACCATCAAACCCTTTTAGGTATCTTTTCTTTAATACTCCACTGTCACAAGAAGATGCAGACCCATCAGACCTAGCAACTCTGCTTATTTTAAGCCAGCAACAGCTGAGGTGCCAGTAGTCCCATTGCAAATGCTTGGTAACATGATGCTCACGTAAGTCACGGCCCGATTGATTCTGTGGTTCTGGGGAATGTGTTAGTCTGTGTACAGGGAGCAGCTGGCAGTGGAGGGAGGGCTGAGAAATGCCAAGCAAGCAAGCTCAGCTGAGCTGGGTGCTTTGAAAGGACCAAGCTGTGCAGAGTTTGTTAAACAGCTGCATGCAAGAGAAGGGGAAAAAAAAAAAAAAAAGAAAAGAAAGCACAGAGATCTTTTGTCCAACCCAGTGCCAACCCAGTGGATACCTGGGTGGTTTTGTGCAGAGGCTGTATTGTTTTTGTGGAAGAGCTGCAATATAAATCTTGCTTCTTTTTTTAGTGTGTTATTTTCTTAGTGGATTGTTCCTTGTTCTTTACTAAGAGCTAAGTGCTCCCCTTGTACTGAGCCCACTCTCGATGTGCTGCAGGGCCAGGCTGGTGCAATGCTACTCTCAACCCTGTGTGCTGTTTGTGGCCACCATGCTGCAGGCCCCTTCTGAGGTGACACCTTCATGTAAAGAAGTAGGCTCATGTCCCAGTCACTGCAATATACTGTTTCAGGGAACTTGAGCACAGCAGCTGAGTGGTCTTGAAAAATCACTGCTGCTTTGCTGTGTGAGCAAGACGTAGCAAGGAGATGAAATCTATGATTGGAGAGGGCTGATGATAAACACCAGTGGCTCAGGATCACATAGCCAGACAACTTAAGCACAACTTTCTCCTGAAAGTAAACAGAGTGGTTGGCTTTGAAAGTGAAAAAGCAGAGCTTATTGCTCTGTTGTTAGTTTAATACAGGTTGTATAATTTCACCTTGTTCTGAACTCCAAAATCTTTCTGGCTGGGAACAGGAATGCTGCCATAGCACGAGCCTAGAAGCAAGAAGCCTTGGAAAATTCCCAGGAAGGCTGGTGAATTAAAGATGTGCAGCTTAATATAGAGACAAAGTTTAAATGGGTAGGAAAACAGCAAGGTCATAAATGCAGAGTCCATATGAATTCACAGTATTACTTTCATGGCTTCCTCTCCCTTGAAAGAGGCAGCTGGGTAAGGATCTCTTAGTCTGTAAAAGAGAGGGACCATCAGGTGATTCCTGTAGGAATGATTTGCCCATGTGCAGCCAAGAACTATACCTCAAGTGTTAAGTCCCCATGGTACTGTATATTTGAGACAGTCCTTGCCCAGTGAGTGAATAGTCTATTTGCCACATACAATGGGAAAGGAATCTGAAGGTACAGGAAGGACAGTGACTTTTGCACGGTCACAGACAGAGAAGTTTCAAAGCAAGGTAAAAAACTGGAGGAGACTTCACATCATGGGTCTGTTCCAAAGGCAGTGAGCCAGCAGGCTGCTTCCAATAGCAAGGAGAGTGAGGGGAAGGACAAAAAGGGGAACCCCCTCTCTCCTGCCTCATCAGTACTGGAGTGAACAGTTCTGTCCACCCCATCACTACACTTGGAGCAGTCTTCTAGTCAGTCTCTCAGGCGTTTCCAGTAGAGACCTGCTTCAGAGAACATGTCCAACTGTGGACTCTAGATCTGTGTTCTTCCAGCAAAGCCAACAAAAAACTTTCAATTAGCTTCTAGTCCCTGAAGTGTTTCCCTTCAGTCTCTGAGACAGCTCTAAGTGTCAAACTGAGCAATAAGTGTTATCCACACATGAGTCTTGAAATCACGGTTATCGTGCAGGATGTTAGAGGGACCTGCCAATCCCAGTTTTGTGCCCTGCCAAAACTGATTGAACACAGGACATTATTAGCAAACATATGCTCATTGGAGCAGGCCACTCTTTTCACTACATTTGCTTCTTTCTAACAGCTGAAGATGGGAAACTTGAAAGAAACATCTCTTTCTTTCAAGTGAGCCTCCTCCTGGAATACTTGGCTTGGCTGCTAAATAGACAGAAAATTCACTCTGTTGAAAAGGACTTTGTGTTGCCCCCAAAACCTTTAATCTAATGCCCTCCAAGTGCACCAGAAGAAATATCAAGGCAAAATCTTCTCTGAGAGCATCACAGAGATTAAGAGGTATAAATGTCAGCCCATTTACAACTCCCTGTCAGTTTAGCTGCTGATCCATTAGGAAGGGAAGAATGGAAATTTTTCTTTGCCTTCCACAAGGACTTGTTCCTATGGCAAGCAGTTTCTCTCATGGGAAAACAGGCAAGGTGGAGGGGGCAACAAGGTGAGCTTGCTACTCTCTTGAATGAGGCAGGAAGAGCCCCAAAAGCTACTTGGTTTAATGTGTCTGAATCACGTTTGGACATCTTCTGGTGGAAGGGAGCACTTCTCACATTTTAGACTTGGGCACAGGAAGACAAAATTAAAGAATTGGGTCTGGCCTTGCCAAAAAATACAAGATAAATCCTTTTGTGTGTGTTGTTAATCTGCCCTGAGCTGTTCTTGCAGAATTAAGTGGTTTTCACTGTGGTTCCCCTGACAGCCAGGAATCCTTGCCATGCATACTGAAATGTTGTATGCCTAAAGAATGCAGCACTGTGTGGTGGGACCTCTGTCAGTCCTCCCTGATGAACATTCTGCAGGGTAGGATCTTTTTGTAAGACACACTCTGATGTAAAGCAGAAATCAGCTACAGGTCAAAACAGTTTCAAGATCTCGGAGAGCAACTCCTCACACCATAATTGCTTTCTCTGGAACATACTGTTCAAGTTCTGCTTTTGGCAAGATAGTCCAAGCAATCTACTCTTAAACAAGAGAACAGAGGCTGAACATTAGTTAGAGCAATAGTACTCATTGGTGTACCTACTTGGTAGTGAGAAGAGGTGGAGATGACATCTTGTGGCTGGATTCTCTGAGCTTTGTAAGCGTCTGCTTCTAGGTGCAAAAAATGGGATCTCTATATATGTTTCCTAATCTTCATTAGGTTAACATGTCACTCAGGAGCTCATATTTTGATCTTAGCATTAATGTACTTCAGGAGAAACAGGTCCTATTCAACACAAGTGAATTCTCCTATTGCCCCACTGTTGTATTTTGATGACTACCACTGTCCAGCACATTTTTTTTCAGTAGTGTCACTTCTGTGGCTAGAAAGTCTCAACTGCAAATCAGGTGTGCGAACATTTGACTAGTCATATACCTAGTGTTACAATTTGTAAAGATGACATGTAATTTAAGGCTACTAAATCAGTTCTGGGATTTCTATGTTGCACTCACTATTTAAATTGCATGTCAGCAAAATGAATGTTCTCTTTGCACAAAACACCAGTTTATTTTTCCTATCTGCAGGGACAGAGGGGTTGGATGTGGGCTGAGGTATCTTGCCAGCTGAGCAGTCTGTTGTCTGCCAACACCTGTTGCTGCTGGAGCAGAACAGGCAGGTCCCAAGATTGCCTTGTGTTACAGGTAGCACATCCCAAACACCGAGACAGGAGGACAGCAGCAGAGTGACAAACAGACTTCAGGATGAATCCATGGGCACAACTCACCCAGCAACTGTCTCCAATAAAATAGTTGATTTTTTTTTTGTTTTGTTTGAATTGAGGAGCCTAAGGGAAAAGCGCAGAAAGTAAAATATTAGTAACAAGCTCTGCAAAACTAGAAACAGCATTTCTCTGGTTTATAGCAAGAGGAAGGGAAATCCTCTCCCACATTTCTCCCCTTTTCTGCACTGTGCTTTCCAAGAAGTACAGTCAGTTATGAATTGCCAAGGAGCAGCAGGAGTGGGTTGCTCCTCAGGGGAATACAAGCTAGGAGTGAAGGGTGACAAGAAGGTAGACATGGGGCAATATCTTGCTGCAGCACCTCAGGGTCTGGCCAAGAAGAGTGGGTCCAGTAGCACTCACTAGGGACAGCCATTGTTTCCAGACATGTTCACAGTGACAGATTCTTGGTCCACCCAGGAGGATAAGTCAGGATCAGCAACATACAAGGCCAAGCACAGGCTTACCTATAGTCACCCAGTCAGGGACCAAAGACGAGGGCTTGAGCAAATTGGGCGGCTCCAACAACTCTTTCCCAGCAGTCTGATACCTGGTTACAGCTGTGCCATATCAAAGCTGGCTGTTGGGTACAAGCAGCCAGATTCCTTCTGGGGCACTTTTCTAGACAGGGCTTTTGAACACTTGTAAAATGTTCTCTCTGTTTTCAATACACTGCAGAGGTTGGGAGCAAATTCAGTGAGCCACAACGAGGCAGTGCACGCTGATAGCCTTATCCTCAATGCAAATTACATTTCTCTACCCCTCCTTTCAGTGAGTGTGCATATTCCATAAAGCAGTTGTCTGGAACAATGCATAGGAAAAAGGTAGAGATGGCTGTAAATATTTTCTTGTATGATGGCAAGAACCCGTAGGAGGGAAAATGAACTGTCAGCTTGAGAAGTGAGAGAACAAAGACATTAATAAGAGCATCAAAAAAGACTGTAGAGTGTCTCACTACAGCATGAAATGGCTGCCAACAAGAGGATCTCTCAGGCAGCTTTTCCAGACATCTCTCAAGCCACCAAAGCCTTTCAACAGATACACTTGGTCTTTGGATTGGACCCTGTGCAGAACCCTTGCAGTGATGGGTAGACAGATAAGGATCTCCCAGAATAACTTTGGACGCTCATAACATTCTCTGTGCTTCTTCAAGAGCAAGGATACCTTTGAGAGCATTCAAAAGGCATTCATGGCAAGCTGTCCACTTGAACCTGTGATGAGATGGGCTGAAAAGAAAATGAAACACTATACAAGAGCCAATTGTTAAAGCACATTAATTGGAGACATTCATGGGAGACTATAAATAGAGGAAACCTGAAAGTTGGGACTAGTTTGAGATCTCTCTTTACACTCAAATTTTGATGAAGGCTCTCATAATCATCAGGTTTTTGTAAGGCAATTTATTCTGCAATTTCTGTTTTGTTACCTGCAGGTTTCTGAACCTGTTACAATGTCTTGGGTGAAGCTGTTCAGGCCCTGGAGTTGTGAAGCATCAGAACAGGTCGACCACAGGAGTTGTGGGATACACATTCTTCAAGGCTTTTAAACAGTTGAACAGGATGTTGAATGGCCTGATCTAACCTTGAATTTCATTGCTTTGAAGTTTTGCATGATTCCAAATTTTCTGTGCTACCATACTAGAAAATAAATATTTTATTAAAAGCTGAAATGTTTATGAAGTCTCCTAAATCTGCACACACAATAAAGGAAAATTTGTTTCTTTTTATATATAATACAATTGTGAGATTTCAGGACTAATCTGATGAAGACTTGGAAATCTTCTCTGCCTTCCATTTTTTTCAGTCCCCAAATGCTACGATAAGAGCTTTGCTAAATAAAAAGCCAAACGTTAGTTGTAAAAAAAAAAAAAAAAAAAAAAAAGGCAAGAAAAGTCTGCTCGTGGTAACCTTTGCTTTTGGTCCTCAGAGGTATATATTGAAATTTCAAGGTGCCTTGGAAGCCAACTAGAAGGAGACACCTCAGGAGCTCAGTTCTCCTGGAAATGCTCTTTGCATGGAAGAGGAGAGAGGAAGGCATTTAAGGACAAGAAAAGTGAGTAAGGGAAGAACAAACTTAATAATCAGTCACATCAGGTTTAGAGCACAGTTTGTTTGTGTCAGCATTGTGTCTGCCACTGGGGTTCACCTGCACTAGCTGCATCAAAAGGAAAACTGGAGTGTCTTGTCTGCACTGACTCTCTGGATCTGGCTGCCTTGGCACTGGCTCCCCTTCCACAGATGTGGGCCATAAAATGCTTTTATCCAAGACTTAGACCTACTAAAATGGTAAGTGGTGTAGCTGTGCAGCTTGTGGTGTATTTAGTTCTCCCTGACCTGATGATGATCTTTCTTCTTGGGAGGTGAGAGGTGCATAGGTCTTCAGGAAAAGAAGCTGAGATATGTGAAGAACTGCTGGAGACTGAGGAGGCTTGGATGGGGGAGAAAGGCACATGCCTTGTGAATTATCTGAAAGAGGAGCTTTAATGGTCTGATGCTTCAGTTTGGGGAATTGAACAGTGAAGATGGACCAGAAAATGTCTGACTATGATATTTGGAATGATATGGTTAATGTGTGACAGTTATATGATTCATTACACATATACACTATATGAAATTACTAGATTTCCCCTTATGCTTAGCATAAAAATGAAATAATTAACAGACTTTTCTTTTTTTTTTAATGATGCATAAAAGAGAAAAAAAATCCCAAACTAGAGAATTCATATCTTAAAACAACTGATATATTGAACTGCTCCCCAAGGGAAGAGAGGAATGCAATTTCTGGATGCCCTGTTTCCAGATAGTTTAACCTCTCTAGGTTAAACTTCTGCAGAGTTCTTTGTAGAATTTGTTGCTGTGCTGCCTGAATGAAGGAACCTGACAGACATCCTGTCTTGTACCTGCTCTGTGGAATCGGGGAGTGAGGAAAGTTGGCAATTGGAAGAGGGCACACTGGAACACACTGTTAGTTCTGGTTAATGACCAGAAGAAGAGCATGGAAAAGCTGAAATGATCAAGATTTTTGGCTGTGAGCCAGATGATAATGGAAGCAATACAGAAAAAAAAAAAAAAGTCGTAGGAAGAGCCTGGATGATCTTTTAGAGAAATGGCTGGGGTTAGAAAACAAAGCTTATGACAGAGAAACATTAAAAATAAAGCTTGTAATCTGGAAGTAACCTAAAAGGTCAGGCCTTCACTGGGTTTTTTGTAGTTTTTTGTTTTGTTTTGTTTTGTTTTGTTTTGTTTTGTTTTGTTTTGTTTTGAAAATGCAGTGTTTTAGCAGTGTTTTTAATTTTATTATATTAATGTATTTTTATTTTTTAAACTACTTCTGGGTTTAAGCTTCTTTCCTTTGGTTCAGCCCCAAAGGTGTGTAGGACCTAATGTCCATGTGGATGTTTTCTATAAGAACTCCCACTAGCACCAGTGGATCTACACCAGCAGAAGCTCCTGCTTCAATAAGCTAACAGAGAGCCTGTCACTCTGGTTCCCTGAAGGACAGGGGCATGTTTCTAAATCATCCTTGCTAAATATAGCAGTTGTATAGGGATAAATGGGCAGAAATGATCTAACTCCTCATAGGCATCTTTTCTTGCCGAACACTTAACTCAGTGTGCTGTTTGGTTACTGTGCTGCACAACAAGGACTCCTAAATAACAGAGAAGAGACTATATTTAAAGAATCTCACTCTTCACAGTACTTCTCACTGTTCCTCTTTAGACCACCAATGACACTAATAGTAGTAAATGTACCTGTTTTCATTCTCTGTCTTCTTAATTTCATGCTTATCCCTGCTGCTGCATGGAGATGTTGACTCAGCACTAGAATTCCTAGTAAAGCTGGAGAGCTGGACAGAGAGAGAAAATAAAATGTTGGTGGGGAGGCAACCAGCAACTGAGCAGTAAACATGTTACTTTATAAATCCCTCATCCCCTACATCTTCCCAGAAATTTTTTCTCAGCAACGTCCTTATGGAAAATTAAACTCTGGCAAGAAAAAGCTTATGTGACTTCTGTAGTTCAACACAGACTAGATCTGTCATTTATTTGGAACATCAGAGCTTGCCTTGGCTTCTTTTCTTGGTTTGCCTTGTCTTGAAGCAAAATTAAACTAAGTAAAACATCTTTCATACTATCTGGAAATGTAGCCTGCAGGGCACAAGAGTGGAGAAACACCTGGAAATTATTAGGAGCTTCTGGGATTATCTTGCTTTAGGAAGATTGCTACTGAGAGCTAATCCTTGATGTAAGGCTAACCCTCATTTAGGGGCTGTCACCTGGGTTTGTGGAAGGTTCCCTGCATCAACCATCCCTCTCCATGTGTTTCCTGATGAGGTGTTTGAAATACACAGAGAAGACTGGAGAAAGCTCTCATGTGTCACCCAGCTGAAGGCCTTCTGGAGAGTCTGCCAGCATCAACAGTGTGTGTTTGTCTGTCTGGGAGTGCTAGCTGTCCTGCCCTTGCTCCCTCTGCCTTCTCTCCAGGTAGCATGTACTGTAGCCATCTGGCATCAGTACATGGTGCTCAGGTACAAAGGCCAGAACTGGTACAAACATTTCATTACCTTGTATCAAAAGCTCTCATGACATTACCAGGTATCTCATGTCCTCTGATGACTTGAGCTGGAAGGTTTGTTTGTGGGTCACTGGTGCACTGGGATAAAACTTGGTGTTCAGTGGACAGGAGCATTACAGTCTTTCTCAGTAGGTGATTCTGGAGATCCACTTTGAGGCCATATAGATAGCAGCCTTGTCCTAGATAGCTATTCAAGACCATTGCAGATGACACGCACTTCTTAAAGCATCTACAATTCAAATACATGAGCATCACTGCAAATACAATGAAGAAAAATTTAACTGAAAACTGTCCAGGGCAGTTTCATGAGAATGTAACTGAATTGGTCTTTCTCCAACTCAAATAAAGGACTGCTTTGAGTCAAAGAGACATAAAAAGGAAATAAAACAGAAGACACAAAGAGAACACAAATGCAAAGTGTGGGCAGACTTGGTCTGTGTTTAAGCAGATCTGTGCTGTGCATCTGTGGAGAAAACCATCCATGGAGAAATTCACAATCTCAACTCAGTGATGCAGCTCTTGTGATCTTCCTGTTCGGTTTTAATCACAAGAGCTCATTTGTGAAAGGAAAATCAGCTATGTCATCTTTCAGGATGATTTCATGGCCTACACTGTGAGCTATAGAAGGAATCCTTACTGGATTGATTTTACATCCAACAAACGTTGCAGGCCCTCACCTTTCTGGGCTTGAGATGAGTATTAACTTGGTATAGAGCTGGAGTGTGATATTTGGAAAGCCAGCATGGCTCTAACATCCATTCTCATCCTTGAGAGGCTGATCATCTTGGTTTGCTGTGAATTGCTACTGACCTTTCATAAATTCTGAAGAAAAGTGACATAGGATATGTCCGACCATCATTCCCCTTCTTACTTTGCAGAACATAGTTTGTTCTTTCAGTCAGCTTTGTTTAAGGAGCTCAAGGTGAATCTGTTTCCATAGGACTAGATTATAGCACATCTGATATTCAAATGTTGTTGTTCTCATTGGCCAACAGCTCTAATGAAGTGGATCTGCCAAGGCTGGCACTGAAAACAACATATCAGAGAGAAATAGAAGAAAAGCAGTTTTTGCCTGAAGCGTTCAATATCCTTTGTTTCCAAGTGACAACACCCTCAGCTGCTTTTCTTTCACTGGATGGCATAGAGCAATTTAGAGGATAGCTGCTCCTGTTCCCAATTATGGGAGCTTTGCTTGGGCACCTAATCACAGTGTCAAGGGTTAGAGCTGGGCCAGCCACTAGACAAATGACAGATGCTCTCTATCACCACCTTTCTCTTCCCTAAGGGGAAGACAAATTAAATAAGGGAGAGAAGAATTAAGGTTTGGAAAACTAAAACCAGCTCTAATGACAATAATAACTGTAAAATCAAATATATGCAAATATATAGTAGCCAATATCAAACCCAACCCCCCTCCCGAAGGCATATGCGTCACTGTCACCACTGATGTTGTGGAGCTGGCACTGGGGAAGTCCCAGACTGGACTCTGTGACAGGTGGGAACTAGATTCAGTATCAGGATTCAGGAAGACATGGATCAGGATCAAAGGCAGAATGGACAGAATCCTCCTCACACCCTGGCCATTGAAGAAGAGCCTTGACCCTCCTGACCCCTCAGCTTTATGCTGAACATGCTGTACATGGGCTGGGATCCTTCACTGGTCAGGTTGAGGTCACCTGTCCTGGCTGCTTCTACCCCAGGTGTCACCTCTTACTGACTGCACCCCAACGTGAGGCACAGGATTCAGCAGTGACTTTGGTCTGCACAGGAGCCAGTATCAGCAAAAACCTCTCTGCACACTCCAGTCCTTGGTAGTAGCTGTAACATGGGGAGTTGTCACTGCTGGGCACAGATACTGCCGATAAAAATATGCTTTAGATGGTGAAGTTATTTAGAAGAGACTGAGCTGAAAAGTAAAATCACTGAGCAGATTTCATTCTGTTCTAGTTCAAACCAGGACACACGGACAGAATTTAGAGTGCAATTTCCTCTAGTTCTATTGTGTTGCTGTCTGTGTGTTTCAGGAAACAGAGCTGCAGCAAATTTGACCTGTAGGTTAAATGTTTTTACTGCCACCTAGTAAGTGCTAAACATGGGAGGGTACGTCTTTAACTGCTGGAGAGTGCCCTACTTCCCTTGACTTAAGTGAAGACATGATAATTTATAGAAACATGTGGTCCCCTTCCAGCATTCTGAAAGCCCAGGCAGGAGGGAGATCTAGGCCCCTTCTGTCTTATAAAGTGACATTGTCACAATATTAATCTGTTACGAAGGTTGTTTTGCTGATGACATTGCGACTGAAGAGTTCTCTTGTCACTCTTGAGAATTTTTCAGTGTTTGCAGTGACTAGAGGAATAAGCATCCACATATACTCACAGGAATTGACTGAAATATCACTGAGCTGATAAAATCCAACCCCTGCTTGGCCAGACACTCACAACATCTAAATTTGTTGATTGTGAAAAGAACTGATGAGTGTAGCTGCTTCACCAGCTTTCTGAAACGGGAAGCTCAATTGCAGTGGAATTATTTGCTTAAAAGACTCTGTATGTTGCCCTATCCTTCTGCTTCCCTCTCCATCAGGGCTCCTGCTGAGCCTCATTCCTTACAGGACTAAGCAGCTGCAAAGAAAAAAAATCAGACTGTGTCAGATTCAACCCTTGTTTTTTATATTACACCTTCTCTGAAATAATCTAACGTACTTACCACCTCCTCCCCGTTTCATCAGCCTTTCAATCACCACAGTGCAGTATGGTTGTCTTTAATTTATTTATCTAACAATTAAAATGTGCACCTACCTCATAAAGCTCCTCAATTACAATACCATAAAAGTCTTTAGAAAAAGAAGAAAATAGCTGATCTTTTACTGAGAATATGCACTTCTTGGTAACTGATTTTCAGAGCTATATCCTCCTGGGTTTTCTTTTTTAATGAAAATTTTGCAGTTTTCCTCCATTCGTGGTCTGCAAGTTTATCTTTTTCTAAATGCTCCTTTCGTTTATTCTTTCTTCCATAGAAAGATGAGAGGACATTTACACCCCTGGACAAACTCATTCAAAAGATAACAAAAAACCCATTCCTTGGGTGCAATTTGTGTAACATTTTACAAGTAAGATGAAAAGGAAAGGGAAGCAACTTGATACCTGAGTTATTCTACAGTATCTCTTGGTTTGGGGGAAATAATGTAGAGTAAAAAGAAAAAAAAAAAAAAAAGGAAAGAAAAGAAAATATGTCTTTCTCAGGCTTGTACTTCAGAAGCTAAGAGAAATAGTTGTGATCATCCACTTTCTCCTGCCTGAATCTCTCCAGCTTCTGCATCCCCTCAGTACTTTGCCCCTTCTCTGTGTGGGAAGGGGAGCGTGGCTCCAATCTGTGGCACGTCTTCACTTCTTTCACAGATTGTCAGTCCCTCTTGATGAAACCTTACGCTTAACTCAGGGGAGTAGATCCTCTAGGGCTGTGGGAGCACATGGTAACTCTGCTGAAAAGATTTCTGGCACCTCCTTGGATACTGGGAGTCTGTCTGCAAAAATACTTGTAAAGGAAAAGCCCAACCTCCAGGTGGTGGTTAGGTAGGAGTAGGTAGAGCAGGATTTGCTTTTGTTTCTGTTTCATTGTAGTTGTTTTCTCTTATCTTTTTTTTTTTTTTTTTTTTTTCTCTCCAGGGGATAATGGGAAAAGGAAATGGATTTTTTAAAATTTAATTATTTATTTCAGTAGTAAGTCATTTAGCATGACCAAGAAAATGTCTCTGCAATCTAGAATGTTATCTTTAGATGGAGAGCTATGTATTACCCACAAGAATATTTTTCACATATATCCATACACAGAAAATGTATTTGTATGGAGAATATGCATTGCAGAGCATCTACTTATGCATCAGTGTGACTGTGTTGTTATCACTGAAAGAGAAATTCAAGGATCCTGTACAGCCTGAAGTATCCTGACTCTGGGAGCACTGGGGAGCAGAACACACTTTCTATGCTTTTTTTTCCTCTGGTGTTTCCAGCTTGGCCTTGCCTTTGAGATATGAACAGTAAAACATATTCTGCTGTTGAAAAGACAATGGTGTCCCTCAAATGACCTTGTGAACAAACTATTAAAATACCAATACCTGATTAAATTTGTCTTGTAAGCTGATGAGCTATAGTGGTGGGAAAGGAGGGGAAATAGAGGAGCAGGGGAAAAGAAAAGCTCCATTTGTTTTGGGGTCAAAGACAACTGAAGGATTTGCACAAGCTGTAGTGTCAACAATGGTGTCATGTCAGCATGACTGTTCCCATCATCCTTCAACTCTCTCTCCTGCACTTCTGCAAAGCCTGGTTGTGTATCCCCATGTCTACTCCCAGTGCCTTGCCAAACAAGCCTCAACTGCACCAGCATGTTCACCTGGGCTTAGAAGCCAGTGAAAGGACTGACTGATGAGGCTTCATAAAAAGTGAGGTCTTTACAATGAGTCATGAATCATTCCTCTGCATCTGTCCCTACAAGCTACACGAGTTCTTTAAAAACCAGCACAAATTGAGCAATAATAGCTAATAAAAAATGTATTCCATAAGAAAAATAGTTTCTAAAAATGTATTCACAGGACACATTTATTGAATCTAAATGAGAGGTAAATATGAACCCTCCTGTCTCCATTCTGTCCTCAGATAAAATGAAGCAAAAGGAGTTTTCTTTATTCACCATTCTTTACAGTTTTATTCTAAAATGCAAGCAAACAAGCACGCCAAATTGTGCTCCTGATCCTTTCATCCTCCTGCACTTCAAGGAACAGCTCTTAGACATTTTCATTTCAGCAGATCAAATAGCAGAGATTTTCCCTTTATCTATTGCCTTCCTTCTTCCTCATCCTCTTCTGATATTACAAACCCAATTCAACCCTTTTCCCCTGAAACATGGGCGAGTTGAAAGCAGCTGAGCTGCATGAAGTGAGCCTGGCTCAGAGCCTCTGCAAGGCTGGGGGATCAGTCAGCACAGCTGGTGGCTGTGCAGGTGGAGGGCACGACTCTCAATGTCTTTACCACAGTCGTCCAAGATACATTTGCCTCCAAACAGACTAGTGTGAAAATTAAATGTCCTGGAAGCAGAGCTTTGCAGATCTGGGAGTCACCAGACGGATTTGTCTTGGGAAAGGGTACCCAGGGGCAGTGTAAAGGAACTGACTTTTAGCGTGAATTTGCTCAGGATTTATAAAACAATGCAACATCTTACAAAGAACTTTATTTTCAGGATTATAATGAAATGGCAATATCTTCGGCTTGGGGGAATGATCTGAAGCAGAACTGATAGGAAGTATTTTTTTCCAATCATTGAGACCTACACATATGAGAAATTCTGCAAGGGCCAGCAGTCCAGTGGCTGAAACACAGTGAGACCTGTGCTAAGGTCATTACCTTTGCCATAAATCCTTTTTCTGCTGAAACATAATTCCAGTTCCTCTTACAACTGGCATACACTTTAGATATTCTTGTAGGATGTCCAAAGATGTAGGGCAGCCTTAACTTAGTGTTTTGTAGCAGTAACTCATATGGCACTGGAAGAAATAAATAAACCTCAGTTGGTTTAAGGAAGAGTCATTTTGGGCAGAATAGGAATCAAATCTATGTTTTGTATGTCTAGCTAGAGTAAGTCTCACTCTTGATATTTCATCCTGGGTTTCAGAAGCTGTTCTCCAGCTTTTCTGCAGAAGTAAACCTATTCTGTGCAAATGTTTGGGGTGAAACAGCTCAGGGTCTGCTGGTGAGAAAATGTCTGCTGTAGAATTAGCAGCCAGATGCACACATAGTACTGGGTGCATTAGCAGAAATATATTGGATGATGTTCTTTAATGGATCTGTGTGTTCTTGTCCATGCACTTTGCATGTGATTGGTGTTCACAGAGTTATGTGGTTTCTCACATATCACAGTTTCTCTCCAGGTGCAGTTTACTCTCAAGTCAGAGCCCTCTTTCTCACCAAGGTGTGGGAGAAAGCAATTCCAATTACATATCTAGTGTTGCAGGGAAAAATAAATTGCTTGCATTGAAAAGTAATCTTTAAGAATGTTTGAATACAATCTCAGTCTTTGCAATGTTTTACATTTGATATCGTCTTCACAAACACAGATTTTCTGCCATCTAATTTAAAATTGCCAGCATTTGTTACTTGCTTAAGTACTAATTCTAGATTAAATCCTAACCCCAAATTTAGCAAAAGTCAGAGAAGCTTAGGGATAGACTGAATAATTTTAAGTTTTGATAGAAGAATTTAAACCTAAAGTACAGTTATCATGAAATAATATAGTAACACTAGCTTAAGCATGATGTCAAACAAGTGCTGTTTCAAAATCCAGACCAAGAATTGGCAGTTTATTCCTCTCTGCGGAAACTCCCCTGGCTTTATGTGCTCCATGGATGTTGCTCCTACTACCTTGATTATTCTACACAGTCACAGGCTCAGAAGGACATTTTTACTTGTCTTTGTACTCTGCTAAATCTCACAGCCAAACTCCTGATGCTCTGTACCCCACACAGCCCTACACCAGAGCCTGGATGGGCTACCTGGGTTTAGATGGTGTCTGAGGTCAAAACAAGCCTGGAGTGTTTGCACCCGGTGGGAAAACCTCCTGTCTCGGGGGGAACAGGCCTGGATGAAGTCTCACAGCTTTTCTGTCTGTGGCTGTGTTTCTGATGGGTAGTTATTTTTTGAAAGGTGTGAATCACAGTTACTGTCTTCTCAGGAGGCTGTTGAGTGTCTTGAAAGCTGCTCATGATGTTCATGGGGACTCTGGCAATATAACCACTTCCCTACCATCAAGCTGAAGTGAAATGAGGTAGAACACTCCAGATAAGGACTGTCCTCTCTTATCTCCACTTGTGCTAACATGTGTCCTTAGGGTTGTGACTTTTTGTGAGGGTAAGGTAAGAACAGTCCGAGGTATCTTTAACCTTATCACAAATCTCTCCCAGGGCAGAAAGCTTAGGAATCTTGATGTTACCATCAATAAAGACTGAATTGCCTGGGTCCCTTTTCCCACCAAGTCAATTGCCCTGGAAAGCTTGGTTGCTCTCACCTGTTTTGTGTGTGCTCTAAAATAAAACCCAATCAGATCTATGCAGTGAAATGCCTAATTCCTCAGAGGTTTGTAATTCCACAAAAGATAATTTGTGTGCCTGTGTTATTATAATTGTTGCAGTTTTATTGCAGCCAGGCCAAAAAGTCATCTCAGAAAAGAGGTGGAATTATCCTTATTTGTCACTTTTGTGGAAGGAATGAATTGTTCCGTGCACTTGCCCTAGGACCCTCATTCATTCCTGTGCTTTATGCCTCTGGATATATGATCTCCTCATGTTTCTGCAAAAGAGGTGCTCAGGCTCATGATGTGTATGACTGGGCCCTGGTGAAGAAGCAATTGCTGAGTTTGCTGCTCTCTGCTCCTTCTGCAAGAGGTATTTGTGTTTGAATAGGGGCTTTCTTATCACACTATCCTGTTTTGTTTGCTTTTTTTTTTTCTTCACTGTTCTCCATTAAAATGAGGATTTCCTTTATCATCCCATCATGTTGTCATGGAAATAGAAGAGCCATCTTTGATTTAGAGGGACATTGCCATTTTCTAGGTCTGGGGTGTGTTCTTGTTACCACCTCTCTGTAGCACTCCTTCACCCAGGGGAGATGTGGGTCAGGTGGACTTCACCTATGGGGCAAGGACTATAGGGAGCCCTGTTGGGATCATCAATACCTACCTGTGAGATGGAAGAAGTGCTGCTGCCAGGGAGGAGAGACAATAAACTATTTGTACTGGGAGCAGGCCTATGCTTAGTCTCTGGGGTTACCTTTTACAGCCCTTCTGCAGCAAGATTCAGTTGCTCACTCTCAAAGGAAAACTAGATAAAATTATCAGTGGGTTGTTTTGGGGTTTTTTTTTGAGGTAGCCCCCTGGGATGTGCTAGGAGCCCATGTCACCTTCTGAATCCTCTGGACAGTAGTCTTCCTCCTCTTCCTCCTAAGTGAAAGGTCTTAAAGAAAAAGGGGCTTGAGGGAATGAATTTCCATTCAGGAAGGTTTTGATGCCTTCCACGGGCTGCAGTGAGGGTCCTAAAGGGGACAAGTTGCACAAGAGATAGACATATACCTCTCAGTGGTCCTTGAGGCTGCACTGTAGTTGAGGGGAAGAGGTCTTGTGCCCCAGAAGAAGGATGCCCCACTGCTACGGGATGCTATATCCCACCACTTGACTTGGTTGCTCCCAGCATCATTTTTTTTTTTTTTTCTCCTAGGGGTTGTCACCATCATCTTCCTGTAAGCAGTAGCTGGGAAAATAACAATAGGTGATCGGACTCTGCCTTCTGTTACCACAGCATTTTCAGAATGTTCAACTAGCCTTGTCTGGAGTTAGATTACCAGTTGGGTACCAAAACTGCCCACTGTGGGAGTGGAAGATTATCCAAAACACTGATTACTTGCTATATTCAAGAGGATGGGACAATCTTTCAGACTGATGCAAACAGCTCTCACATGCAGGGTGACAGCAACCATAAAATGCTTAAGCATGGATGAAATTGTCTCTCATCCACTTTGTACTGCAGTGTGGAACATGCTTTTGGCCACAGGAGTCCACCAGCATTCAAGACAGTTCCCATGTTACCATCTTGGACATTTCTCCCTTTTGCAGGTGAATGGGGAAAAAAAATCAAGTGCAATTCCAAAGTGTGTCCTTACCATTAGATATCATGTGTATGCCCAGTTACCTTTTCCAGGGCTGTGGAAGCAATTCTTCTGACTCTGGAGAATAAAGGCATTTCTGTATTTCTTCTTGTGCAGTATTTCAGATTAGGGAAAATAGTAACGTGAAACATGGACTGAGTGGGGTAGAGAAGTCTGGGCTGTGGATGATTCTTGTGTGATATTTCTTTAGGACATGACTACTGTTAATGAGTTCTAAATTCCCATGGCACCCACCCTGAAAGCCGTCGGAAGCATACCTTATTTTCCTGCACTCCCTGAATGTAGTTTCCCATTTTGACAAAAAATAATAATAATAATAATACATTTTAAAAAATATCAAAGAATCAAATTACTTAACAGACATATTTTTATTAAAGAAAGAAAAGTCCAGAAGGCAGGTAAAATAAGTAACAATCCCCAGCATCTAAATTAGAACAAGCCCTATAGTCTTAAGTCTTCTCTCCCAGAGGGTTGGTTGCTGAGCCAGTCTGGGCTTTTGCCCTCCTGCAGTGACCTTCACTTCCAGCCAAAGAGAACTGAGTCCTGATCTGGTTGAGCTGAACGCTGGAGTGCCATGTTTCTTCTTAGCTGCTTCTCACTCCTGAGCTGGGCTTCCAACTACAAGCAGTCCCTGCAAGCTGCCCCTCATTCACTCCCTGCTCCCCTTGCCACTTTGGCAACCTATCTAATAGTTTCTTATTTTAGCTGTTGGAAGAGTATGTGTGACGTTGAGTATTGAACAAATTCTCAGCTCACAGGATTCTTTTTTGCTTTCTTTTTTTTTTGCATGCACGAGACTCTTGTTGCAAGTCCTTTGTCTTCCTTTGTTTTTTAGTCTCTGATCTTCACACACAAATATTGGACATTGTGCTACTCATGCAGAGAGTACATGTTCTTTGGACCACCTGCACCTCAGAAAGTTCTGCTGATGTGGTGGTGAAGTGTAGGGTTTGATTTAAATGTATTGATGTCTCTTTTCCCTTTTAAGTGTAAACCCTGCTTAGAATGAGTCATAAGCATTGAAATAGGAATTTATGAAAATAGAAAACACTACCCATGGTTACCAGAAAGTTTCCATTTGCTCACTAGTAAGGGCCCTGACAGTCAAAGTTCTTGTGTTTTTCTTTGAAGGGCTTTTAGCACAATGTCTCAGTGTGAGAAGATAGATTCTCATTTCTGTGGCTCCAAGTGCTGTGTTGTTGAGAAGCAGGGTAATGGTGCAGGACATGCTCATTATTTTAACAAAATCTGGTAACAGCTCACCAGCACAAGTACCTGCTGTAAAAACACCTGCAAGCAGCACTTCTTCAGGAAAAGGAAATTCCAGGCAAGCAGCCCATTTTTCTTAGTTGAATGTTGCAACTTCTTTGCAGGAGGGTTTAGTTCTCACAAAAATGGCATCAAATCAAATACTTGCCTCTTAGATCTTTTTGTTTGTAGCAGTCAGGTATGCACAGCGCATTAGCAAATGAGTGCATGAAATTTTATATTTCAAAGCATTTTGTTTCTCTTGTAGTTATTTAAATAATGCCAAATTGAGCATGGAGGTGACTGGATGCAATTGCTGTCATCAGAAAATAAAGAGTGAGAGGGCTGGAGAAGGCTATCCTCCCTCCCAGCAGTTGCTCAGCCAGGAAAACTTCTCAAAGGCAGAGTGAGGACATGAAAACACTGTCTCCTTCAGTCAATACCATTCGATGTCTGTTTGCACATTGTTTAGCTTCTGTAAATCAAGCAGAATGTGTTAGCCAGGAAACAGAGCACGTAAGTGGTTCCTCACTATTTCTTCACACCCATTCCTTAAATCCTACCACCACTGATACTAATGGTGTTGTGTCTAATAAACAGCAAAGTGGATCAGGGTCAAGACTGTGTTTTGCAGGAACTACAGTCATGTGAGGAGAGCAGAGAAGAAAGAAACCAGATGTTCTTTTTCCTTGTGAAATGATCTGAAAAGCAGCTCCTCAGCTGGTGTAAAACACCACGAAGCATTCTCAACATCATGCTCCTATTGGGCTCTACCAGTAGAGGAGCTCATCCCGAGTTGCCAGAGTTGGAAAAAGTTTAACAAGATTAGGAATAACAGTCATAAAGATGTTAAGGGAACTCCACACTGATCAATATTTCTCATCTATCGCCATGTGAATAGTCCTTGAGATGGCTAATTCCTGTTCCTCCTGCTAGATAGCTCTGTAGTAAATTACATCTGTGTGTTAATAGTGTACACACGTGCAGACTGACTGGCAGGCTACATCTAGCTGGGAACAGTGGATGTTGCCATCTACATCTGTTTCTTGTAAAAGAATGTTGCTTTTGTTACCAGGTAACAATAAAAGGCAGGTTAAATGCCAAGGTGCTGTTACAACTTGTACTGAAAATATTCCATGTGAAGAATACTTGGGCAGTACATTTTCTGGGTAAGTTCTTATTTAGACATAGAGATGAAATTCAAGAGGCTGGTTGAGGTGACTCTCAGCCCTTGTGAATAATCTGCTTGTAGCACAGGATTTGTCAGAACAAGATTTTTCCACAAAACAGGGTGGGTTTTTTAAATTATGTGGTAGCAAAAAAAGGCTGAATTCTGAACAAATAAAATGGATTTTTATTTATGGTTTGTGGTATGGAGCTGTGCAAAAGCAATTCCATTTTTCTTGGTTTCTTTGTTGGCGTTAAGATAAGGTTATCTGGAGGTCCAGAATCCTGAATATTAATTTACCCTTTAAAATCAGAATTTTATCTTGGAATCTTTATTTCTTTCTTTGCTTGTTTTTCTGTTCTTCAAAAATAAGGGCATCTTGAGCTTAACACTTTGTTACTAGTATATTTTAATCAGAAATTTATTAACTGAATGAATATAGAGAGCCAGCCAGTATTGAGAATCAGAAAAGATCTTGTCCTCAGTGAGCCTCACTCTTTATTTTTAAATGTGAAATAATAGCATAGTCAATAGGGTGGGATTTTTTTCTTTAAAAAAACCAAATAGAATCAGGAAACAGGTCTTTTCAATTGTGAAATTCCACATGTATTTTGAACTATATGTGCTGCTCATAACAATGAAAGGTGCTGATTTGCTTTGCTTGTCTTGATTCTACTGTGTGGGTGTTCCAGCACTATTTAAAATCTAATGTGAAATCCTAAAACTAGTGAAGCAAACATTACAAGAGCTTTGGGCTGCAAGGGCCAGAATTTAAAGGTGTTTTGACAGAAAGGAACTTTGCCCTTCCCTAACTGGTAGAGGAGGTGAATGTATGTACAAGGATTCTTTCATTTTCCATTCAGTACTAACATCTTGAAGGGACAGAACAGAATGGCATGGAGGATTACAGATTTTTGTAACCTGTTGTCACTTCACTCCACTACTTCTTGCTCAGATGAAGTTTATTTGCAAGGTAGACATTGATTTCACTGTATGAAGTTGTCTGAAGGTCTAATTAATGTTATGATCAATCTACTTCATTTATTCCTGTCATTGGCTTTAAATTGTCCTGCCAGCTCACTGCACTTGTGTTTGAGAGATCACTGTAGGAATATTGTACCTGTTAAGTCTGCAATGCTACATCCATCGTGCTCCTCAGTAGCATGTGACATCCAATGTGTCTTCTGAACAGTTAGTTTTATCAATAAATACGGAGCCTGGGAAAGAGTGAGTTTCACCAACTCTGCTAGGAAGTTTCCTCCTATCTACGTACTTACATAGAAGGAAATTGATATATTTCTGTACAAACTTTCTATACGTACTTGTGTTGCTTTGTTTATGTCTCACAACTTTTTTATTGTTTTGTTTGAGTTTGGTTTTTTTCCATTTTGCCCATATATTTTGGATCTGAATCATTCAACACCATAAAGGAGATTTGTGGTGAATCATATGTGTTGTGGTACTTTTCCATCTTTCCCACAAGGACTTAGGGAAAAAAAACAAAAACAATAGAATTCAGGGTAGATTCTAACTTTTGGGGAAAAATCTTTCCTGGCAAAGAGAATCAACTTTAGAATTAACTAGGATGTTTTGCAAATTTGAGTTAGTTGAAGACAAAAATAGAGGACAAAAGAAAAATAGATTGGTTTGGCATTTCAAAATAAGATTGACTGATAATTTCAATCATTCCGTGATTTCAAGTTTGATACAGTATTTTCTAGAAATATCCTTCCATTTATTTTTAAATACTTAAAAAAAAAACAGCTCTGAAAACACCTTGTGAATCTAAAAGGAAATTTTAGCTCCCTGAATCCTGAACAGCCCCAAGCCCAGATTTGCTGCTTGCTAGGCTGTTCATGTACCAGATTCCATGTGTTTCTTACTGAGTGTCTTAAGAGGAGGATAATGATAGTACCTTTATTTGGTGTGAAATGTCCCTAAAGGAAGAGCATGAAGATTTCTGTACACATTCTGCGGTCTGACCTTGTGCAGCTTCATGAGTGAAAGAATAGCTGAACACTGTGTTGCTCAGCCCATGCTTTTAAGCACTGAAACTATTGAAAAGGTTTTGGAAGACAAAAAAGGGGAACCCCCCCCCCCACAAAACCCAACAACACCACATCACCAAACAAATTCAGTCTGGAAATGCTGCTTCAAAAGTAACCAGTTGTGTTATGCACCCACATAGGTTCAGCTCACAAAAGCCTGGCCCCAAAATGCTTCATGTTAAAGAAGCAGTGGTCCCCAGATGACCCATAAGTAAATGGTCTCAACTTGCTTCTAAATGCTGGTACATTATTAACCTGTGCTTTTGCCTGCCCCTGAACCATGTGGTTTTCACCTGTAGAAATAAATCTAAATGGGAACCAAAGTGCTGGGTTCAGAAAGGAAAGGCTGACTGCCCAGTTCAGGCAGGCGGTCATGACAGGGGGACATGCCCACAAGCCAGTCACCCTGCTGATGTGGAGACAGGAGAGGAAAAATCCCAGGTTGTTTCACTGAGGAAGCAACTTCTTGCATCTTGAAAGCTGGATTTGTACTGGTGTTCTTGACTGGGCAAGAGTCTCTCGCAGTGCTTACTCTGAAAGGAATTCTGTGAGATACACTTCAAATACAGGCAGTGAACCCTGCCACAGAGAGTACTCTCCATCCTCTGCCCAGTTCAGGCCTCCCTCCCTGGGAGAAGGCTCAGAGGAAATCAAAGTGGAGGAAATTGCTTGAAAGAGTTCAGAAAAAAAATAAAATCATAAAACCCACACAGTGCTTCCCTGGAAAGAAAATGGGATTCTCCATTTGGGTACTTGCATCGGAGCAAATCTGGGGTATGAGAGCCTGAGCTGCGGTACTGAAGCCCACCCCCAGATTCTCGCTCTTGACCCCATCAGTTTTCCTACCCCTTTCTGGCTGCTTTTCTATTGTCCCAAAGTTTAAGATGCTGCCAGCTACCTAAATACAATGAATATGTTCTGCAGGGGGCTGGGGAGAGCAATGCAGCCTCGTGGGGAACAGGGATTAATCACACATCTCTCAACACGGAGAGGAAGCATTCAGCACTGAAATCTCCAGGCTTTTTTTTTTTTTTCCCCTTCAGCATTTAGATCCTATAAGCAAATGATACTTCTAAAAGGCTTATTGAAGGAAAATATTAAATGCCCTGAAACAGGTTTTAGGTTAGTATCAAGGGAGCACTGTCAACTGCAGCAGAGGTGACTCTGTACCTGAAAGCCTTACACAATGGTAGGAGCAACCTTCACCTCCTGATTCTTGAGGATGGGCCTCTCTTGCCTCTGCTCAAGGGCCCTTCTTGCTGCTGTCCCACCTGCAGAGCACTGTGGGATCTGCTCAGATCCCCATATCAGCCTGTAACAGCACCCCATAGGAAAAAGAAATACATGAAAAAAAAAAAAAAAGTACACATAACTCACAGAGCCAAGCAGCTTCGTGGAAGGATGAAACTTATGCAAAGAGAGATCTACAAAAAAACAGAATTAATAAAATATATCCTGCCCATGCATTATGAAACACATCTGCCTGCAGAGTGACATGCCAACTTGAATTTTTACTTTCACTTGGGAGAACTGGTTGGGATGAAAATGACTGCATACACTGGTGAGCAGCCACCTGCAAATGTTTGCCCACACTTTTTTCCACTCTCTTTTTTTTGAGTGTCTGACTCTAGAGCAGGGTTTGTGGAAGGAGCTGGGTGTGCACAGTTCATTTTTGTAATGCCTTCAAGATTTGTATTGAACAAGTCTATTATTTAGGTGGAGGCACAAAGGAATAAATGCAGCAGCTGAGACTGGTGGTCCATCTGGTTGGAGCAGATTTGTTGGGCAGGGTTGTAGGAGCAGTGCTCTCTGTCTTCTCCTTGCCATTATTGATGCAGTACTTCTTGCTAATGCTGCGTGGTTGAAAAGCTGCTGTCAGGTTTCATAGCCACCCCTGTATCCAAAGTGCTCCTTTCCAGGACAGTGCTTTGTGTCTCAAGTGTTTCTGGAAGAAAATTATTATGGCAAACTGCATATGGGTCAGAACTGGACTAATTTATCTGTCCAGGAAGGTGCTTCTTGATTTCTGCTGGCATCTGCTGTACAGACAGAAAGAGTCTAATCCTCCCAGTCTGTGGTCATCTTAATAAACTTCCACATCCTTGATATTTGCATCTGTTGTGATGACTCTCCTTGAACAGGAGAATGTGACTGTGGCTCCCACAAATCAGCTCCTTGCTGTGTAGAAACATACATCCTTTCCTTGGTTTGTATTTGCTGTTTTTTCTTTCCACTGAGTCTAAAAAACTCAGAAGTCTGTATCAGTGTTAGAAAGCTGCTCTGGATATAACACATTAAATTTTAAATCAGACCAGGCAAGTGCAGTGAAGTGTCCATGATACCCACCAGTTGCAGAACTGCAGCTCTTCCAGTGACCATTGCCCTGCCCCTCCTGCCCCAGCTTCTCCATCTGTAGTGGAGAAGAGGTTACATATTCAGGACAGAAAACACCAGGAGGAAAATTGGGAGAAGTAGAAGTGAGTCCTCCCCCAGTTCTTCCTGGAAGTAGGTGTGGCTGTCTCTGGGGCTGTTTCTCTTGTGGCAAATTTTAGGCAGCTCCTTAGCAGAAGAACCTTCTGCTCAGCATAAAGCTGAATTTGTACTTTGAAAGTCAGTCCTCAAAACTGCATCAGTCTACAAGTAACAGAACTTCCATGCTATAAATATTTGAACAGTGGTTTGTTAATTTTTGTTACTCTCAATGTGTATTAATTGCTATTTTGTTATCAACTTCAGCTTCTATTAGTTTAGGATTTACATCTTAAATGATAGTATCAGACTGTCTTGAATAAAACATTTTGTAACCTAGACGAGTTCATTAAATTCTTGAAGGTGAATTGACAGATTAAAGGCAGCAGAAAGATGCTGATATGTTTTACAATTGCAAGAATACTCATTTCGAGTTTTATAAAACAAAGTCGCATGTTTCAGTTCAGCTTCAAATAAATGGTGATAAACACTGCTGCCTCTTGAAATGCTGTTGTCCCTTGTTATCTCCCATTAATAGTTTGACTTCTGCACCTATGCTCTCTCCCCTCAAAAGCTAATGAGGTGTCATTTTACATTATTAATCACACAAACAACTAAGGATGTAACAAAGTAATGCTCTGCATGTTGCTCTTTCACCTAATCAACCTTAATTGGTGTGGAATTATCCCTGTGGTCCCAGCAGGGGGGTTTGCAGTGGCACAGCTACTGTGGCCAGCCATAGTTATCCAGTGCTCTGAGTCTCAAGGGCAGAAATGGGGTAAGTCACACTTGTGCTATTAATTCCACTAAGAGATGTGGGAGATTTATCCAAAGGTGGATGGAAAACCTTGGAAAACCTGTTTATCTGTTGCACTTGGGAGACTCAGATTATGTCTGGAGTAACACCATTAATGACAGTGTACCTATCAGAATGCAGAGGAGGTGTAATCAGGCCCAGAGAGTATGCATACCTCTCTGCCAGGAGACATGCAATTAATTATTCTTAATTATGCACAACTTGTGTGATTAATTATCATACAGGTTAATGAGTGTCTCCTTCTCTGGAGATATTCAAGACTTACCTGGATGTGTTTCTGGGTGACAGTCTAGGTGATCCTGCTCTGACAGGAGGGTTGGACTAGATGATCTTCTAGGTCCCTTCCAATCCCTAACATGCTGCGATTCTGTGATTCTGCACAGCTGAGCCTCCTTTCCGCTCAGGTCTAAAGCCTTGGTCTCTTCTCAGGGTTCTTTGCAGTCTCTTACACCACCCTAGGTGATCTGCTCTAGCAGAAGTCACTGGAGAGGCAGGGTGAGAAGTGCAGCTTCTGGGGTTACCAAGTGTACTGTGAGAAAAAAAAAAAAAAGAGGTAGTTCTGTCAATGGAATGTCAATGTAACAGAGATTTCAGAGCCATGTCATGGCTTTATCAGGAAATCTGGCATGCTGGGCACAGGAGCTGATCTGCAAGTCTTTATTAGATGCTTGCTTTTACTGGAGCAGTAAGGTGGAGGTTGGAACCCCAGGAGAAGTTCTGGCTCAGCTCTTTCCCAGGATGTTGTCATCGTGGCCATGTCCCAGGGATGGAGACAGAGAGGGGGGAGCAAGGCAATGTTTGTGGTCTGAATTTAGATGACTGACAAAAATAAACACAAGTGAGAAAATAGCACAGAGCTTAATACAGAGACAGGGCTCTCAGAAGTATTACTGGAGAGGTTCATTTAATCCCAAAGAGATTCAAAGGGATAATGGCACAGGGGCAGATCTCCAAACCTTCTTCCCCTTGTCTGCTGGAGGCTACATGGACTGTGGGGTAATTGATTCATCTTCACAGCTGGGGAGAATTGGATGATCCAGATGACTAACAATTAGATTTAGGGTTGAATTTATTTCACTTTAGTTGGTTAAATCTGATGCTTTTGTTCCTCAGGTCTTCTGTTTGAACTTAATTCAAGTTGGTGATGAGTGCAAGTGTTTTCCTGTTAGATGTTTAGCAACTTTACATGAAGTGGTCTTGGCAAGTCAGACAAGCAGACAGCCTGAATAAAAAAGGCAGCTGACATAACTGGGAATGCTGGGGTCAGCTGGGCCCACACGGGGTATGTGCTGCCGGAAAAGCTGTTATTGCAACAGCTAAACTGGCTCCATGGCTGTACAGGAAAATGGCTCTCAAGGGCAGAGTCAAATCAGCATTTCCTTGTAATGGTTTTTAATCCTTGATTTTGCCTTCAGAAAGGAGGGTCTGAGGAACACTACCTCTTCTGTAGTTAAACATATGTACCGTTGCATGAGCAGACAGGTTTCCTCTAAGTACAGAGCTGTGTATGCTTCTCCACTCCTAAATCTGCATTTTGCTGACTTGAGGAATCTTGGCCTTTTTTCGAAGAAATGCAGAATTTATTTATTTTTTCCCCTGGGGTTTCTTGGGGAAAAAAAAATAAAACTTCTCTCTTCCCCAGATGTATGCTACAGATGCAGAAATTGGAAGCATCTGTAAGACATCCCCATTTAAAATAGAGATCACTGGAGCTCTAAACCAGCCTGGTGATTTGTGTCAGGATTTCCATGTTTCAAAACCCTGCAGAGCCATCCTGAATCCTTACCCAAGTGAACAGGAGCAGGCAATCCTCTGTTAGTCATGGAGGAGGAAGCAACATAGGGACAAGGGATCGGGAAACTGGGAGGGTGGCAGCCAGTGACAATGGGAGAAGGAAACACATCCCTGACTAAATTGAACCTGCTTGTTTCTCCAGCAGAGCTGAGCAGAAAGCTGCTGCTCTGGTAATCCCCAGTCAGCAGCCTGGGCTCTCAGCACCTCTGAGAGCTTGAGGACTGCAGTGTGTTTATGCTGGGATATGGAGAGGGCAGGGGGAGTTCTGGCCCCAGAGAGGAAGCCACAATGTGATTCCATGTAGGCTCTGAAAGTGATCATTTAATTACATTAGCTAGGTGGGCATGCTTGACATGGCAATTGTGTTTTCAGGGCTATTTAAAGGCTGTTTAAATGTTTGCAGAGCTTTCGTGGCAGTTAATTAACAGCTGGATGCAAATACAGGCGCTGAGATCTCCCACATTTTGGGTGCACCCCCCCACCCTGTGACATCCTGCAGGACCCACCAATGTCTCTGCTGACAAACGGTGGTCCCTGTGCCTGCCCTAAGGGGCTTATTCTTATGGGCTGCTGGTGGTGGTGGGAGGCCTTACTTTTGGGGAACATGGTGCTGTAGTGCATCAAGATACCCAGTGAAATGTGGGTGTAAGAAAATTTCTGCCCTAAACTGCACTGAGAATTGAGGCAGAATCAACTTAAGTGTGCATAGGGTTCATGGTAAGCAAAGGTTGATTAAGCAGGGGGAATCATTTTATCTGAATAAGCAAGGGCCAGAAGGTATTTGTGGTGCAAGAATCAAGCTAATCCAAATTCAGAGTGGTTCACACTGTGATCCGGTCCCAGTTCAGAAGTAGCATTAACTACTCTTTACAGAGGGGACTAAAATCAGCATTTCCTTGGGTGATACCATTTGTATCTCCCTGGCATGGTTTGGATATCCTGCAGTGCATCATTCAGAGAATTTCCAAGAAAACAAAACATCTGTGGAAATAAAATGTTTGTGATAGCTTGGGATGTTTCATCAAAACAGCAAGTGCTGCTGGATTTTATAGACCACTGGGTAGTCTCCAAGTCAGGTGAACCCACCAGCCCTCCTAGAAGGGGTGAGTGCCAGTTGTCACCAACATTGCTTGGTGCCCCTTTCACTTTTCAAGTTGACTGACTGGCACAAAAACATATTCTGATTGTAACAATTTAATTTAGGGCTTAACACCTATTAGATCAATGACCAATGTAGTCTTACTCATTTCACTTGGATTCAACAGAATTAAATAATATGTTTCCATAAAACAAACAAACAAAAAAGCTTTTTTTTCTGCTTACTTTGGCCACTTCTGGCTGCTTTGGCCTCACATCTGGATGTTCTGTCAGGTGGTTGCAGAAAGTTGCATTATTTTAATGATGTAACAGGATAGTGAAAGACGTGGTGGTTGTTGTAGCTCTCCCTTGATGCCACTGGGTTACAAACAGCACAAAAAAATCAATGGAGATTTTTTTTTTTTGTGGCTGATCATTTTCCAGGTTGTTGTTAACTCGGAACCTCCTGTGCAGAGCACATTGTCAGGGCACTGAGCAGGGCTGTATAGGGCATGTTATGTGCTCTTTGCTCCCCAAGAGTATTATTCTCTAAGTATCTTTGGGCAAAGGGCATGTTGCAGTTGGATGTGAATTCCCAGATGTGCCCACATCTAGACAAATACTGTTAATTTCTTCTTCCGAAGGGAAATACTAGAGAGAAAAAAAACCCAACAAACATTTGGGTTAAAGAAAACCAGAAAAATATCCTGTTCCCTTCAGTGTTTAAACCTAAACAGTTGCCATTGGCTCCCGAGAAGGACTTTTTTTTTTTTTTTGTCATCCCCAAAGTGTTCTGTGTCCCCTAAATAAGAAATTATCTCTTAGTTTTGAGTGTTCCTCTCTTTAATTTGAAAATACCAACCCAAACCAAAAAGGAAGATGTTTCCACTAGAAAACATTGGCCTGAAAAGCTTTACTTTCAAATATTGTCTCAATTGACCAGTGTAATGTGAATTCATGTGGCATCAATCCTCTAGAAAAACTGACGTGCTGAAATGACTATAACTGGGCAAAACCCCCATTGCTCTCTCCCACCTATAAGATCAGCAGCATAGCTTGTGGAATTGGGCCTGATGTAGTGCTTTGGCCAAGGACCTGAACCCTTCTTTGCACACTTGGCTAAGCTTGTGAAGCAGGGCCAGGTGTTTTCCCATGTGCTCCAGCATTGCCCACTTGCAGCTGCTCAGTACTATTTGCAGTGCAAAACACAGAAGCAGATGCTCAAACCCAAAGCTGTCAGGACATCCAGAACACATCTGATCCCCTCCCAGCTTGGAAGATACGTTCTACTTCAGCTTCTTTCTGAGTGTCCCCTGCTTTCCCCAGACTCCTTCCTCCTCTCCTCTTTCTCTTCTATTTTTCTCAGGCTCTTTCTAGCTGTTGCACCATAGGTTTACCCTCCTCTTGGGTCCTGGCAGCAGCAGCAGAAGCCAATGAAGCTCAAACATATTTGCTGCTACTTTCAGGGAAGTCATTGGTCCATCCTCTTGGCTCCTTTGGCTATGGCTCTGTGCAAGCTTCTCCAAAAATCTCGTGGGGATCTGTGCTTGAGAAACCACTGCTCTCCTGCATTACTGAGCCAAATTTGAGACATATGAATTTTGCCTGTTGCAGAGTTTTGTAGTCTCCATTAACATTTTCTTAAATCAACATTATGCTAGTGGAAGAGCATTTTTATTCATCTGATTCCTGCAACCAGAAACAGGAAAGGGCATCCAGCTTGATGCAAGTTGCGAACATGTTAATCTTCCCAAGTGTGGTTTCCTTGCTCCTTCCTTTGCAGGTTTGTTCAGCTGGTTTTGTCCCAGGTGCTTGTGGCAGCAGGTGAAAAGAGAGTGTGTTCAAATAGGAGAGTCAAGGCTTCCTATGGAGATGTATAGCGTCACTCAATGCCTCAATGCTGTATCTGGCATCTGAGCCAGCTCCCTGGTACCCTGCAGCACAGATGGGCTTCTTGCCCCTGCTTTGGTAAAGGAGCAAACAGAGCCCTGAAGAGCAAACAGAGCCTAGAAGGCCTTTGCCGCCCTGGCAGTGTCACAGCTCCCCTCTGCTGACGCTGGATAGCACACTGAGACCCAAACACTCTTCTTAGAAATGAACAAAGTTTAATCTTCCCTTTTTTTTTTTTTTTTTACTTTCAGTATAAATTACCTCATCCGAGGTGTCACTAGAAATTGATTTGTTATGCTAAATACTTGCCAAATAAATAATGAGCTCCCAAATTAGTCTATATGCAATAAGACAAGAAGTGAATTATTTCTAGTGATTTCTTTTATCATGCACAGATTAAATTATTTCAGTGCTCTGATTCCCAGGGCTGGTATGTCTCTGAAAAATGTGCTGGTGACACTTAAAAACACCAAGTCCCCCTCTATGCTCTTTTATGATATTAAATGTCATCACTTCCTTCATTTTATCACATTATTACAGCCTTTTCTTGCCTGGAAGGAATCCAATTAATGAAACCTGAAAGATTCCAAGGTGTCTGCCCATACATCTCTCATAAAATCATCTTCCACATTACAGAACAAGGTCTGAAATGATGCCATGAGGCAAAATTGACCAAACCAATTTAAATAAGGCTGATTACAAAATAATAAAAAAAACCAACTCAAAACAAAAACCATCAGCAAACACCCCAGAGCCCCCCAGAATTAACAACATTGATGCTGATTTAAAGGTAATGACAGAGACCTGAGAAATGTATTTATCAGAAATACTTTGTTTTTTCTGCTAAGGTAGAGCAAACCCATTGCTGACATGTTTCCTTGTTTGGTTTTAAAGCCCTGCATTTTCTCACTTTGTTTTATGGACATCTTTGAGAGGTTATTTTGATTGCAGTCCTCAGGTTGGTGACATGTTCCTACCATGGCACATGCAAGCGCAATGGTAGGACATGCCTTGTGCAATGCAAGGACATTGGTAATGGAATATGAAACTCTGCTCCTGGAGAAGCAGTGTCTGAAATCCCCTCTCTACTGTCTGCCAGTGGGGATGGGGATGTTTTCTGATGTCTGGGGATAGCAGAAGCAGTGTTAATGCCTGGCACTGTTGACAGAAGAGCCAAAAGGTGAATGGGTCGTGGAGACTGAGCAGCCCATTGCTCCACAAAACAGAATATCTAGGAAGTTATTCTAGTTTGGGCAATTTGGAATAAGCATCTTTCAGAACCCCAGTGCCTTCGAGGAAGTGCTCGGCCAGATGGAGAGCTCTGTGGCTGGGACTGGCTGAAGCATTACAAGGAGTATCTGTGTCATAACACATTTCTTAGCCTGCAGTCCTCGTCTGTAGCCAGAAATACCTTTGCTAGAAGGTTGGGCAGTAAGTTAGATGGCATTTTGCTTCCCAGTTCATCCCTCCTGCTATAAGTCAATGATCAGGTGCTTTCCAGCCCTGTGTGTAGCATCGCTGTAAAGTATTTGCTGCTTAAATCTTTCCATGGAATTGACACTCAAACTGCTGTGGTCACACCCCTTACCTTATCTGATTTCCACTTTGAAAGGAGTCCACTGCTAATTCTGCAGAGCTATTAGCTGTTAGTATGTGAACTGAAGGGGGAATTTGGCACTCCAAGTGTCTGCAGCGTGGATTACCACCAAGTGGGATTCCAAACTGCTGGCACAACTGCTCCATGCAGCCTGGTGCAGAATCTGTCCCAAGGGTGGCTTAAGGAGAAAGTATAACTGTGAATATCAGGGTTTCACTTGCAGCTCCTTTCCAGGCTTAGGCAGTGGGAACGGTGTGTGTGCTAATTAATAGGTAGTTTGAAGGTCCAGCTACTCAGTGCATCACTCAGCATCCACGTGGGACAGGATGACCTGCTAAGACCTGCTTGCTGGGCTTCTGGGAGGGTCACGTGCTCTTGAGAGCAGCATATTGCTGGAGAGGGTGCAGAGATGGTGTGTAGGAGTTACATGGAGCTCATTTCTTGCAAACTTGCTTTTAAAATCATCACTGTGAACAGTTTCTGTGGACGTGCTGTATGTTGGTTACTGAAAAGCATCATAAGGCACGACCAGACTCCTCCTTGCTGTAGACACAGAGAAATATATGAATTCAAGATGATTTTGAACTTTGACTGCTGGCTTCTTCCTGTTATCCTCTGAATTTGCAGGTGGAAATAAGTGACTTCACTGCTTATAATAGGAAAAAAAAATGTGGAGCAATGGTTTCCTGCAAGCATTTCTAGCATGAACAGCTTCTTCTAACCGTAACTGCTTTCCTCCTTACCAGAAATTTTGAGGCTGGGTCAGTTGTGCCAGTAAGCAGCTGGAAAAGGGAGAAGTGTTGGTGAGAAGTTCATGCAGAGAAAACTTGTGAGAAGATGGGTGTTTCTTTCAGAGGGAAAAAAGCAGCCTGTACTCAGCACCCTTACCTTTGCAGTAGTGCTTGTGTTTTTACTTTGCCAGACTTTCAGCAAAGGCTCGGCATCCACTGAAAAGCCTTTGAAACAAGCTTGTGGTCCCTTAATATCAAACTCATTCAAATTAGCAATGGTACAAATTTTCATAAAGTAAGAAAAAACCTACATTGTAACCAAAATTCAAACTCCGAATTTCCTTGTGTTTGGTTGGGTTTTTTTCCAATTTCTCCTCCAAAACGATTGATAATGTATTGGCTGTTTTTGAGGATCTGATTTCAAGCTGATGTGATATGTTGAAATATCCCAACGAAGAAAACAAGGAAGAAAAACAAATATCAAGCTTGGAAATTGAAGCAGGCACACGTGAGAACTGCAAGTAGGAACATTTTGAATAATGATGCATCTGTGTTTGTGCCCTGTGCCCATTTATATTCTTGCCGAGTTTTTATTAAAACAGTAAGTTTGCTTCAAATTATGGATAATCGTGACAATGGAGCTGCTGTCACAAAGGAAACATTCTGTTTGCAAAGGGAACATATTCTCCTTTGAGTGTTTTCTTACTCTAGGCTGAAAGCATGTAAAAAAGTTGTACCAATCAAAGGGCAAGACTGAGTACTACAAAAGACGTTTACTAAGTTTACTAACCTCAGCTGGCAACTCAGCCTCACCCAGCTGCTCATTCCCTCCCCCTCAGTGGGATGGGGAGAGGATTTGAAGAGTAAAAGTAAGAAATCTCATAGGTTGAGATAAAGACAGTCCAAAAGGCAAAAAGAAAAAAAAAACCAACAAACTCACCACTTCCCAGCCCAGGACAGCTGGGCTCAATCACTCATAACGGTGACTTGGGAAGACAATCACCAACAACATCCCCCCTTCCTTCTTCCTTCCTCAGCTCTAGATGCTAAGCATGATGTGATAAGATCTGGAGTATCCCTTTGGTCAGTTGGGGTCAGCTGGCCTGGCTGTGTCCCTTCCCAACTTCTTGTGCACCCCCTGTCTGCTGCCTGGTGGGGTGAGGAGCAGAAAACTTGTCTCTGTGTGAGTCCTGCTCAGTGATAGTAAAAACATCCCTGTGTTAGCAGCACTGTTTTCAGCACAAAGCCAAAAGACAGCCCCATGCCAGCTACTGTGAAGAAACTTCAGCCAAAACCAGCACATAAGTGTTCAGCCCTGGACAGAAATTTCTACATGTAACTTTCTAACACACCAACTAAACCGAGTTTCTGACTAATTAGCCCCATTAGTGTAACAGGGGTAGAGCATAGCAGGAAGATAAATGTAGGAACATTTGGGGTTGGTTTTGGTAGCATAGGCTTAAAATATCAAGATCTTTAGGCTACATTCTAATGGTCAGTACCCACTGCTGAAAGCTGTTTCATGTGCAGGTAACCTGCAGAGCTCTTTGGAAAACTCAGCCTCAAGTCTAATGGCAAATGATGAGTCCTTTCTAAAGGATTAATGGACTATTAATGTACAGGTCAAAGCACAACCATCATAAGAAGGGCTTTCCAAAAGGAAAAGACCATTTTCAAAATCACCAGCCTGTCACTACATTTTTCCCAGGCTTCTCAAATAATTCCTGTGTTTCTTACCACTATCCTCATTCCTCTGGGACAAGTTGCAGTGGGCTGATCCTGTTCTCTGCTGCAGAGAGGATGCTGAGCAGTCCTTGGAAGAAAAAAAACCCAAAAAGTTCCTGAGAGGCCATGAGAAAAAAATACATAACCTTGGTGTTGGATGATGTCATGCTTATCAGGCTGAAAAGTGTTCTTTATAGCCTATCATGTGGCCTAGAAACCTATTTCCATTTATTTATTTTTTTTAAATAGGAAAAGCTGTGATTCCTGTGTATGTTTGTGGTGTGATTCTTGTGTACATCTTTGTGCTGGGAGAAAAAATAAAAGATGGGTTGCATTAAACAGCTTTTCTATCAGTGAGTGCAGGGAAGTAGGATTTCACCTCAGACATCACCTATAGGCAGAACTGCAGCACTGTCTATAGGTAATGCCATCTGAGGAGGCATCACCTAGGGCAAGTCACACAGGAACAGATCTAGGTGGGTTTGGCAAGTCTCCAGAGGAGACTCCACAACCTCTCTGGGCAGCCTGTTCCAGACTCTGTCACTCTCACAGGAAAGAAGTTCCTCCTCTTGTTGAGGTGGAACCTTCTATGCTCCAGTTTATCCCCATTGTTCCTTGTCCTATTGCTGGGCACTACAGAGAAGAGACTGTCCCCTTCCATTTGACACCCACCCCTCAGATAGTTATAGACATTAATAAAATTGCCTCTAAGTCTTCTCCTTTCAAAACTAAATAGCCCCAGTTCCCTCAGTGTTTCTTCACAGGGGAGATGTTCAAGTCCTTTAATCATCCTTTTGTAGCTCTAGAAATAAAACTTTTTCTTCATCTATTTTAACTTCACACACCAAGCCAAGCTCTTCTGCCCTCCCTTCTTCTGTGTCTCTGCCTTTGCTTTCCATTCACTGATATTTATCTCTTTCCTTACTTCTTTTAGTAGCAGGGATGCACCATGAAACATGACTTCAGCTCAGCGGCCTATTGTCAAGCCTGCCTGCTGAAACATATTACAGATAGGCGAGAATGAAGCTAAAAGCAGGGCTAAGGTGGTTCTGTCTGGATTTATTTCTCTCTTCTGAGTCTTGCTTTCATTTTTTTCTGTATCACAACTGCCTGAATCCAGCCAGTTTTTAATGGGTAGGTATCAGTGAGCCACAGTTGCTTCATGAATCAGAGGGAGCTGAAATTCTGCAACACTGAAGATTGTTTTCCAAAGCAATCTCATGGACGATTTTTTTTCCTTCCCCAATTGAAAGTAGTGTCTGCTTGTAGCACATCTAAGATACGTTGCCCAGCCTGAGATGTGATGCCAGCTCAGTGCAACCACCTTTCTCAGCTGTATCATGCAACGCTGAACGATGGAAAAAAAGTATAAAGGAAAAATGTCACTGGTTTTGATGCTTTCTTCCTTTCTAGAGAGATTCTGATGTGGCCCCTGCATTGAACAGCTCTAAAGAGTCCATGTTCTTGAAAATGGAAGCTCTTAACTCTATTTTATCATCAGTCATAGTGGTCTGGGACAGAAACAACAAATATTTTATGCTTCTAAAATGAGAGGAAGGATCAGAAGATTACAGGCTAGATTCAGAAACTGTCTAGGCTGTTTCTTGGAGAAAGACACTTGCAGAGCATAATTTTATAATTTTACAACCCACATGAGGAAAAGACAACCCTTCTGAAAAGTAATGGGACCTGGAATGTTGAGCCCCATTATCAGTATGTGCCTCAGCATCTTTGTACCTCCACATGGGCCGTGTCTGGGGAACACGGGCAGATGGCGGGTGGAGGTCAGCCCCGGGGGAGGGTTTGCTGACCCTCCTGTTAAATAGCACACACAAATTGTAGTCATTTGGAAGGAGCAGGAAAACTGGCTATTAGAGTCATTGGAATGGAGCTGCAAAACATCCGCACATGGACAAAAACTTCTGCGTCACCAGTGCCTGGAGTTCACCCGACACTATTCTTCAGCACAGATGCAATAAAAGGTTTGAGCTCTTTTCATGTGGCAGCAAATTGGGGGCATTTACCGCAGGAAGCACAATAACTGCTCCCATTACCCCGTTTATGGGGTGAACTTCTGCACGCTCATCCAAATTCATCTGTTTGGCAAATTGGGAGCATTCACTGGTTCATGAATCTCCAGATCTGTGAATGCCACCAGCTGGGGATGTCTGTGGGTGCTGGATCTTTATTTTTTTAGCTGCAGACATTAGTTTAGTAAAGCATGAGCAGAGCCACGATACCAGTCACCAGTGTGGAGTCATAAATTGCTTCTCGGCACGCCTCTGGAAGCAGGGCATGCCAAATCTCTTTACAGCACATTTGTGATAACAGCGCTGAAGAAAATGCCATTCAAATACAATTTCCCGCTTAGGTAGGAAAAAGGCATAAAGGAAGACACAAAACAAATAATTAACAACTCCTGGATGACTCCGGGTCTGTGCGTGGAAGGACAAGAGGGAAGTAAACAGTGGGATGGATGGGACTGGCTTTTCCTGACAATAGTAAAACTTTATTTCCTCTTTAAGAAAATATCAAAATGATATTAAATTGAATGGCCATTTATTTCAATGGGGTTGGAATTGGTTTCTGGAAACTAGTGCGGGTGAAAATTGCCAGGGAAAGTCCATCCAGACTGACATATTTACAACCACAATGGCTCAGTGGAATTCCTTTTCTTGAATAACTTAAAAAGTTAGATGTATCACAAAGTGGAAAGAAAACGGCTGTCTTCTAAGGAGGGAGAAACCTTTTGTTAGGAGGTTTTATAAACATTAAAATAGACATTTCATTTTTTACTTTTTAAAACGTTTTTCTTGAGGCTCCCCAACTTTCCTGGAGCCCAGGCTTTTGTGAGGGGAGAGGAGGAGGCAATCTGGGAGGTGAATCCAGGCCTTCTGGCATCTTCCTTACCCAAGTAGCTCTGGTAGGTCCAACTCCAGGACATTCTCCTGAAGATACTGCCCGACACTCCACAAACTAGGACTCTGGATCCAGAAATAGAATGGGACGACTGGTCCTTGGCCATTCATCATCTATGAGTGGAATTATCTTTCCTGTTCATTACTGGGATAAGAGGAATATCAAGGACCTTGAAAAGTTTTTATTGTGTCCTAACACTATCTAGGCTGTGAAGAAGCAGAGATCCTTTGAGTACATCCATATACCCAGTCTACAAAGTCAGACTTGTCACTTTTCTTATCCTTCTGACAGCCTGAGAGTGGGGCAGCACGAATTCAAACTGGGAGAGTTATGGTATCTGTGCAGGTTGAGCAGTTATTGGTATAACACAGCTATTATGACAAGGCAAGCCAGAAAGTGAGCTCTCTGTGGCCTTTCAGACCTTAGATCTGCTGCATATGTCTACCTTTTTGCTAAATAAATGCACTTAAACACATAAAGAATGTGAGGACTTTCTGGCATTGGTGAGAGTTTCTGTTTGTAGTGCTACTCTGGGAATTACCCATCTAGACTTTCAATGTGATGGAAAACCTGTCAGCTACCTTTCTGATGCTGGATATGGGCAGCTGAGAATGACTCCAGCTTCCGGGTAAAACAGACTGGAGAAGAAGAGGAGGGGAAAGAGTTGGAAAATTATCTCTGTTACCATTGTTAGGAGATGCTGTCCCTGGAAACCTGCCCTGTCATAGTATGAAGGACTTGAAGAAGTACTTGCTGAAGAGAAGGTTCCTAAAGCCTGTTAGCATGGCCACAGTGTCATTTTAACATCCAGGGATGCTGCTGCCTCCTGGTAACTGTCCAGAGGCAGCTGTAATGAGCTAGTATCATTTGACTTGTCTTTGTACATGCTCAAGCAAATCCCACTTTTAAAACAAATGACCTGGAGCAGCTGCTTGAACCCTGCTGACATCAGCTCCTTTCAGGCATCCTTGATCAGGACTTGAGCCCCACCAGCCATCTGTCTGTCCTTGGCAGTTGCTGCTGTCCTCACAGCCTGGCAAGTGCATGTCACTGCTGAATTTCTGTACAGCTTGAGGGGTTTAAGGTTTACAGGCATGCAGAAAAGCAGTGAGGATACAGGGGAAAAAGAGGCCACTGAGGGAGAGGATGCTCATGTAGCCTGTTCAGCTATAAATGTCCGTGGAGAAGAGAGGAGGCTGCTGTTTATGGGGGGAGATAAAGTCCCATGGAAGAGAGATGATTTAAGTTGCAGAACAAGAACAAACTGGTTAAAGTATAAATTTTAGTTGCTGATGAGGAGATTCCTTGATGTGTGATAAAGGAAGCTCTTTAACATCCTCCCCTGGGGAGCAAGGGAAAAGCCACTGCTTTTAAGACAGAGTTTAATAAGCTGGTATGATGGGAATCAGAAAGAAGAAGACTTGACAACAAAGTGCCCATTTCCTTGATACTCCAGTAATGGGCTTTCTTAATTTAATTATCATGTTATTAATTAGCATGGTAACAAGGAAAGCAGGTGTACTGCTCTGGCTGTGTTGTTGACCCCACCATTCTCTGCTGTATGCCCTTGAGAGGTAATAGATTTCCAATTCTGAATTCCATGTTTGAACAACATTTCTGGTAAGCAAAGGAAAATAATATTCAGGTTAATCTCAGGATCATAGATGCTCTTTAGATTGTGAAGTGGTTGTGCCGCAGGGGAGCGAGTTTGAAGGATTGTGCACGGGGTGGGGAGATGGAAGCGGACATGAGAAGGTTGATGGGACTACAAATGGCCTTCTGCAGCACACGTCATATGGCAGGGAAAACACGTTTGAGAAAAAAAGCTTCATACCCAATATTTTAGTATTTTCTGGGTTACCATGGCTGCCACCTTATTGCAACAGTTCTCTGTACCTCCGAGGCTGTATTTCTGTGCTGCTCTAGGAGGGACTAGTCCAGCTGAGGGGAGAGATGCAGATGTGGAGGCACCAGAAATATTCAGCTTTCTGTTAGAGGATCTTGCAGTTAAAGGAACTGCTGCTTGCCAAGCACGTGGGGACTGGCAGAAGGTGCAACACTGACACAAGTACATTGTTGCAGAGACAGATCAGCTTCCTGGTGAGTGAGCTTGTCAGTGAGTCACTCAGTGAGAAAAAGCCCTCTCTGCAGCGGGCTCTGGTGACCTAGACAAGCTGAATGCACCAGTTGGCATGCCCGGGGCTTCAGGATGACTGTAAAACACACCAAAAATATCCCGATGCTTTTATGTTGCTTTAGGCCAGTTTGGGGTTGAATGCCTGATCCAAAGCCCCTTTCTGTTCCTTTAAATAGAGTCGCACTGGGATAGAGAAAAAAAAAAAACAACAACAAAAAAATCGTGTTGGAAAGTCCCCAGCAGCCACTTGCATTTGCGGTTATTTCTCTGGTAGAAGTGCTCCCTCCTGCCTCAGCCAGGCTGGGATCCCTGCATGGAAAGAAGAATGGCTTTCTCTGCCCGTTTGTTACAGGCAGCTGCGTGAAACTCTCAGCCTGTTCAATTAAAGAGCCCGTTTTCCCATTAACTGTCTCCTTAGACAAATGTGAAATGTATTTAATGTTCACTCAGGATGAAGCCGACATGTTTCTCCCGCTGTTTTACACTTTCTTCTTAGTAGGGATTTGTCGTCTCTGACTGTTCAAATACCTTGAAGTTCCCCAGCATTTACCATCAGGAAAAGGTAACAAGTGTGCTGACAAAAGAGTGAGTGCCAGATGAACCTGGGAAAATGGATTGCTTTAATAGATGTTACTGAGGCCCTTTCGCACCCTGCCTGATGTTGAGCAACCACCTCATCCATCACACTCACTCTGGCTGAGTAGCAGCACACCATCCAAGCTTTAACAGACCTTTTCTCCCCTCTTAGGCAAAAGTGCTGGACTAGATCCCTCACCATTCCTGATGGGCTGAGGGGAGGTAGTTTAAAAAATAAGCAACAGATCCTCTGCATCAGCACAATGGTTTTTATTCACATGCCCTGAGAATCAGCTTCTTCCAGACACTGATATCTTGCTGCGCATTAATATAATAATTGATAAAACAGCATCTGAGCCTTTATTTTCCTTTTATTTTTTTTCCCTTGTTTCTTCAGCACTGTTTTTCTATGAATCAAGTATCTGAGAAAATTGATGTAGATTCTTGCTTATATGAAAATACTTTGCCTGAAAGTATGAGTCTCACATTGGGCTGATGTATTAATACTTCTCTCCTGGACAGCAATAATCACTCTCTGTCGTTTTTCAAGCTGCAATTCAGCACTTCTGCAGTTGCCACTTGCTGCCTTTCAGCGCATTTGGTATCGGCCTCAAAATGGGGCAAGGGGAGGAGGAGGAGGAGGATGGAGTTCCTCTGGGTCTGATCTTGATCTTATTTCCATTGTTAAGATGTATAATGAGTAACTTGGCATCAGTGCTCTCAAAAAAGCAGCCTCAGATTCCACAGCAGCTCTGGCTGCAGCTTTCTCGACTTACTCTTAAACCAGACTTGGCTAAAGAGCAGAGGGGGCAGTATGTTTGTGTGGAACCAGTTTGCCTTGGTGGGACTGACCAGACTTGGGGAAACTGGTCTGCCTCAGTGGGCAGACCAGCCTGGGTCCTCTTCCTGAGTTCTAGGAACAAAAAAAGCAGCTGTTCCTCTTGGCCAGGACACATGCCCCTGGGTGCTTTGCATTAGTAGCAAATAAAGGACAAGTGAAGTGCAAGCAATTGGTGTGATGTGCACTGAAGTGCTCCAGTCTTTGCCCCATTCTGACCTGGCAATGGTTCTGCCCCTGGAGCCTTGCAAGCACAAGGACTCCCCCCCAGTGTGCTGCCATTTCCTCTGCAGAGCCCCTTTGCTGGAGGCTGAGGTGATTTTGAGCTGACGTGAGAGGAAACCTGGGAGCACTCAGTTGCTTTGTGCTCTGAGATCAGGCCCTAGGTCTTCAGTAAAATAAGTCTTGATTTATCCCTGCAGATAAATATCTTCAGCTCAAAAGGACTCCATCACTGTCAAGAGTAGAGGCACTTCCCCAACAAGTGGCAATAAAACCCTTTATAGTACTTGCTCAGTGTGACAAATCCTGTTCATACTCTTTCAGTGGTGGCTTTATTGCCTCTTCCCCAGGAGGGCTGTACTAGTCATCCCAATCACAGTGTTGGCGTTGTTGTGGATGAAGCATCGATGTCTCCAGCCTGGACTATGGCCACAAGGCATGTCTCTGGTGTGATGTGCAGTTCCAGCATAAGCACTACTCTTCTGTCCCCATTGGTCCATAGATCCAGTTATTGTGCAGATTTGGCTGTAAGCAGTTCTGCTTTGAACTGAAGAGGAAATGAATCAGCTAACAATCAAGAGGGTGCCTTGAGGGTGGAACTTTTTTTATTCCTAATGTTTCAGCTTGAAATACTAAATTCCTGCTCTGTCCTCTGTAGGTGTTACTAGCTGGAATTACATCAGAACAGTCTTGGCAGAAAAGAGAATTGGAACTGTGGGACATGCCAGCATGAGGGCATGTTAACTACTTTTGTATCATAGAATCACCAAATGTATTGGGTTGGAAGGGATCTCCAAAGGTCATCTACTCCAACCCCCCTTCAATAACCAGGGACATCAACTAGGTCAGGCTGCTCAGAGCCTCATCAAGGCTGGCCTTGAATGTCTCCAGGGATGGGGCCTTCACCACCTCTCTGGGCAACCCATTCCAGTGCAAAGCACCTGTCAATACTAAGCCCCCCAGGAGGAAATTTCTGGCTAGTGTACCAGTGTCATGAGCAAGCAGAAGCACCAGAAAGACCTCTAACCATGTCAGCAGCTGAAAAGCTCAATGAGTTACCCTGGAGTTCTCCTGTTTCTTGTGGTATCATGTTTCCCATGGTATCTGGCCTTGAAAGCAGGCAGAGATAATGGGTACAATGACCCTGAGAGGGGAAGAAGGTGTGAAAGAGTTCTTGAAGACTGGTCCTTGACAGGTACATGTCTCTGCTTCAGGCACATGCTTCATGGAGAGAGCAGCTGCACTCAGAGCTCTGTTGCAATACCTTGGAGTCATAACTGATGGGATTGAGGGGTGGGAAGGACTCATGTTGGACAGGTTTATGAAGTCTCCTGTGGGAGGGACTAAATGTTAGACTGTGAGGAGTCCTTCCCCTGAGGAGGAAGGACCATCAGAGACAACAGATGAACTGATCTCAACTCCCATTCCCTGTCCCTCTGTGCTGCTTGTTGGAGAGGAGGTGGGGATACTGGGAGCAGAGCTGAGGCCAGGAAAGAAGGAGGGGTGGGTGGAAGATGTTTTTAAAGTGTAGTTGTCTTTCTTATTATTGTGCTCTGATTTGATTGGTAAATTGGTGGCAGTGGTGTTTGAAATAAATTGCTGCTGTTTCCCAAGTCTAGTCTGCTTTTTGCCCATGAGCACATTCAGTGAGTGAACTCCTTGTCTGGAGCATGGGGGAACTGGAGCATCCTTCACTCTCACACTAGCAATGGAGTGGAGAGAGGGTGGGAGGAATCGCACAACTGAGCAACAGCTTGTCACCATCCTGTTTTCACCCCGGGGTCTTTAATCCCTTCTGTTTCATGACACTTAAGCAAGCTTTATCAGCTCCAGCCTTTGTTTGCTTGTTTGTTTCTCCATCTTTACCCTGCAGACAATGTGAAAAACAGGGATCCCTCTTGTACTGGGCACTCACTTGGACAGGAATCTCTCAACAACAGCAGAGACTCAGGAATTCCCAGCCCTCCCAGTCTATCTATGTCAGAACCCCAGCAACAGGCAGGATGAGCAGGACAGGGGATCATTTCACCTGATGCAGCCTTGCTGCTCTTTTACAGCATTTGAGCAATACCTCCACAGAAACAAGCTCCAGGTATTCCCTGGCCTCACTTCTGTTTCTTACTGGCTCTCTGGCTTTTGCATTGCTTTGCCTGCTGGCTTGGTGTATGAAGTAGTTGTTTGAGCTATTCCAGTACTTGAACTTTACTAAGATTACGAAGAGCATCTCTTGAGGTTTTGAAAGACTTCTTCACTGGAAATAAAGTTAAATCCTTCTACCTGCAAAGACCTATTTAGATTATGAGATGACTCACTGTGGTTAAATACCAGCTTACACTGCACAAACCTGCAGCACCTTCCAGCAGATGACTTTTTTTACCTTTAAGGGACAGGGTTTCCCTGACCAGTTTTCTTAATGCTTTAAGAGACAGTTGGGAACCTCAGAGTGAAATCACTGACTGTGATGTGGGGTTCTCCTGCTCCCAGGCCCAAGGCATTCCCACTTGAACTAACACTGGCATGACCAAACCTCCCAGCAGTATGTGGCAAAATGATACTGTTGGCGATGGTAGTAGGCAGACAACCAACAACATTGGTTTAGTCCAGTAGTAGAGAGGGCCTAATTAACATTGCTTTTGCTTAGACTGCCATTGTAGAAATTATGATGGAAAACTGGAGATGTTCCTGAGCAGGAGTCAAGGCACAGAATGAATATAACTTTTATTATTGGCCTCAGCCCACCCCCTCTCCACCAAAACATCAATTTGTTTCCTTGTTGGTTCTTTTGCTTTTGTGATCTGGAGACACAGGGTCATGAGAGAAAGCTTAGAGAATCCCTGCCTTCCACTGAGGTGAACTTTATGTTCATCTACTGAATGTATTAATTTCTCAGGATTTTCTTCACTCATATTTTGTAAACATACCAAGTTTCCCAATGCTAGTGGCTAATCAGCTCTTGTTTCCAAACCGTGCAGAGCAGGAAGACTTTCTCCTCTTTACAGCCAAGATCTAAGTTCTTCCTATACCTTGTAGTTCTGCTACCAAGAAATGCTTTCCTAGAAAGGCTAAGACTGAAATCAGAAATTGCCTCCACGAAGCACACACCAGTATCCTGCTGCTGCTCTGCAACCTGCCAAGGAAAACAAAACTGCAGCCCAGGCATTGAGAAATCACTGTCAGATGCTCATCTCTCCACAATTATTTCCTGCAAGCCAGACTAGGCACTGTCAATTCAGGGACGATGTTCCTTGAAGGCTTCATTTAATACAAATGCAAATTTCTCAATGTAAATGTTCCTTCAGACTCAGGGAGTAGTTGAGGTTATGAAAACAGCAGCTACTGTTCCCACACATGCTGTGGAGATTTTAGTTGTGAGTGAGAGGAGGAACATGAAATCTCTAGTGATTTCTGCAGGATCTGCAGCTACTTACCAGTAACTGCCGGAGCTGTCTGGGATGTACTGTCCCATGAGACTTTCTGTAGTTTCAAAATACCAAATGGCCTCTCTGAATCACAAATAACACCAAAAATCATCAGCTTTCCTACAAGCATAAGCTTGAGAAAGACCTCTTCATGCGCGTCTGTTGAAATGTTTTCAAATAGTTGATTAAATAGATGATTAAATAAATGGTTAATAAATGGTTAAATAGATGGGTTTTGATAGTTCTTTGTAATTGCAGCCTTTTCAAATTCATTGTGTTCAAAAAGCAAAACCAGAGATTTTTGCTTAGAAAATATTGAAATACAATATTTTTATAATTTCACACTATATTATGGTAAATGTGAATGAAAAAGCTAACAGAAAATGTCCCTGTGCCTTGAACTGTTTAAGGTTTAGTAACTGGCATTTAATCAGTGGATAAGAACTAATGGTAAACCCTCAGATGGATCCAAATCAGATCTCTACTAAAAAATGGCAAACAATTTTAAAAAAATTATAATGTATGTATTTATACTAGATTGTTCATGTTTTGAGTTTTGAATATAGCCCACATACTGATTCAGATGCATGTCTGTATGTAAAGATCTCAGATAAAAAAATATTATATGAGAAGGCTGCTGCTCTGGACAGGAACTTTTCACACCCAAAATTAAACACACAAACAAAACAAGTTTTTATGACATAGTAACATGTCAAATGTGAACCTACAGGGAGGAGTAGCTTGAAATTGCCAATGATTTTGTCTTCAGAGTTTTAAAATGGGATTCAGGAATTTCCTGTTCAGGTTTCTGGGCCAACTCAGGTAAAAGAGTTTAGATCTTCTCAGTTTTGGGTGTTTGAAGATATTCGGTCACCAGCTCAATGCTATTGCAGGATGACACTGTTTTGATTTTTGTCCAGGCTTAAAAGGAGTTCGATAAACCCATAAAGTTTATTTTTAGAAAATGGAAACATTTCCTTTTGGAAAAACCCAAGAATTTTTACTGGAGATAAGAAGTGCAAGTGATGAGATTTTTATAGCAATTTTTTTTCTATCTGCCACAGCTAAGCATAGATATTAATATTATTTTTCTTCTTTCAACTTATTTATTTGCAAAACCCTTCCACTGTTTTAGAATGCTCAAACATAATCATTCTTTTCCCTATTCTGAAATTAAAAAAAAATAAAATCAATCAATCAATCAATCAATCAGACTAATCTAAATTACTCAGTTTGATAGTTTGAATTTTCTGACCTCCCAGCATGAACTCCTGGGAAATCAGCTATTCACACAGCCCTTGTGATGTCTAATAAGCACAAGAAGAACATGTGAAAAAAGCCCATGAAGTGAAATCCAAGGAGGGAGAGCAAAATAAAATTCAAAAATTACATTCCTTTTCCACTTTCAATTCACTTAGTCACCTGAGCAACAGATCACCCTGCAAGGAAGAGAACATGCAGTTATCACTCTGCTCTAGCACAGCACAGGATAAAAAAAAAAAAAAAAGAAAAAAGTAAAAATTGGCTTAACATAGTAATTTGCAGAATATGTGAGCAGGGTTGTAAGGACACTCCGGCATGGGCATGTGCAGCAGCAGAAGTAAAATTAAAGTCCCTTTGAAACTTTATAGACCTTATTGTAATCAGCCAGTGACAAATTTATTTTTTAAATTATTAAAATAAAAACCTTTTCAGGAAGCTCTTAAGTCAACTGGGATATTTTTCCCCCAGATAGTGCAGAGTTATCTGTTTCACTGTGGTTCCCGTGAGAAGTACCCCAGTCGCTCAATAAATAATAATGTTACAGAATTTGAAGTAAGAAACTAGATTATTAAAGTTACAAATCCTTGTGGTCTTTATATCTTTAATAAAACATTGATCTATTAATAATGAATACTGTTTCCCCCAACTCATGCTTTAAATTGAAAAAAAAAAATCAACCAAAAAACCAAAATAAACGACCATTGGAAAATTGCCAATATTCCTTCAGCCTCCTCAGCCCAGGCTGACAAACACGCAGTTCCATCGATAAACTGCTCATCATTTACAAAGATTCAAAAATTTTAACAGCTCCATGTAAACTGAGGACTAGATGTTTAGCCTTGGAAATGCAACGGGAAAAAGTAATCGGAGCATCCGCGGAGATAAACGCTCTGATTTCCAGCCCTTTTTGCGCCTAGGTGGTGGCTGGGCCGATACCGAACACAACGCACAGGCATCGATAGAGTTAAACTTTAATGTACATCCTACCGGGATACCTCGGGGCAGTTGTACCTTCGGTGTTTGCTGTCTGGATCGATCCTAGTGGAATAACAATGTATTGTGAAGAGGCTGACGATTCATTTCTAAATTGCCAGACAAAGAAATGAAGAAATGTCTGTATGGGGTGGGCACCTGTAAGTAGGAGTGGGTGAGCAGATACTCACAGATGTCTGGAGGTCCCTTCCTGCCCCTAACATTCTATGATTCTATAAAATCAAATGTATTCACTGATGTAACCCAAAAAATCAGTAACTGCTCCAGAATATCCTCCCACCCACCTCCTCACATGAGCATGGCTTTCAGAGCCTGCTGAAATCTTCAGAAATATGCTGAATTTAGAGGGCTTACTGGTGCTCTAATGAAGTCGGAAAGAGCAGCAGAGAATAGAGCACAGTAAATGCTTAGTGTGAAGATGTATTGCAGCTTCAGGTTCTTCATCCATCATCCCAGAATCCCATTATTTATGGGATGAAGATATGATTGTTAATTATCCCTCCTCTCTAGGGCTCTTCTTTGACAGAAGTCACCACCTACACAGCCCTGGTGCAGAGGGAGGGCTCTGAATGCCAGTCTGGTTGAAGGTACCAGTGACAGATCATCATGTTACTCTTTACTTCTAATGAGTAAGATATTCTGTGAGTGACCTGCCCTTTCAGGCTGCAAGGGAACAGTCATGCAATTGTCTGAGAATTATAATTGCAGATGGTTATCAGTTCTGTACTCAAAATAGCAGTCTGACCCAAATAAGAACATTTTCCATGTGCCTGGAAGTGTCTTGTCTTCTCCTTCAGCAAAACATGAATAGGGAAAAATTAAATTACTTTTTTTGGCAAAGTATTCAAGTATTGCAGTTGAAATTCTAGAAATATTTACAGTAAGGTGGAACTCTACCCACAAAATAAAGGTCTCAAGACCTAGGAGTCGAAGGAGGAGAGGACAGATTTTCGATTTTTCCGTTTTGTGGGGGGGGTGAAAAATACCAAAAAATGTTCAATTTTATAAAGAGAATGTAAACAATTCCATGAAATTGAAGCAACGTGAGCCTGACCTTTAACACTAAGGGACAACATGCTCTAGAGCAAAGGAAAGTGAACCCATGGAGTGTTCAAACTACACACAGGTTTCCTTTGGCTGTCCCGAACAACTTGTGACCTTGCTGGAGCTGCAATGTGCCAGCCGTTGTGGGTGAATGGAAGCATGGGGTTAGCCAGGATCAGCCAGCTTTGCAGCCCAGAGCATTTACCCCGTACTGGGCTTTATCTGCTGGCTCTGCTCCCAGCTCCTGTCCTGCCTGATGCCACCCAAGCAGCCGTTCTTCGGAAGTTCTCACCTGCAGTTTTGTACCCATGCTGGCACTCCTGGCTGGGCGTGTGGCTTGGGTGCTCTCAGCAGAGCTCACGTGACCCTCGCTCTTGCAGCAGCCAAGCTCTCCACCTGCACCCAGCTGACTGATTAGAGGTTAACCAAAATAAGAAATTATCTCTAAGCTGGTTTTCCTCCAGATGTGCTCCTCCAACCATAGACACCATGGTAGAATGGCCCCTAGAAATAATGTAGAAATGGGCAGAAGGGGCTGGATCCTGCTCAAGTTGCCTGTCCTTCCAGCCATGCTGGGCTCCAGGCAGCCCCTTTGGGCTGGATGCACCTGAGTCCCAGGTGCTCACAAAGCCACACCAACCTTTGGAAGCTTTAGCTAAGGGCTAGGCAGAACAAAGTACCAAGCAACACACTCTCCTATGCAGACACATTGCAGGAGCAGTTCAAAAGAATTATCTTCTTTCAATCTTGGGTATTCGACTTTGTCAAGCAGTGTCAGCAAGAGCTTGCTGAGCATTAAGTACTCTTCAAGAAAAAAAAAGAAAACAACGAACAAACAAACAGTAAATAATAGCTGCCTTTGCATGTTCATCTTCCTCTGTCATCCTCCCTTCACTTGGAGGCAACCCTGTCAGTTCCCAGGCAGACACTGATTAGAGCAGCATTTAGCCTTCAGCGTCTCCATTTAACTACCCATTTCACTCTGCATGAGGTGACAAGCAGCTTCCCGAATGACACTTGGCAACGCACTCTTTACACACCTGCAGCAAGCCTATTTTGGGCTGCAAAGATGGGGCATGACAGACTGTGAGCATGATCCAGCCCCTTCTGCCCTTTTCCACTAGCACTATATTCTTTATAGAGGCCACATCACTTTATCGTGGTGTCTATGGTTGGTTTCAGTGAAGTAGTCTTATCGGTTATGGATTGATTAAAACTCACAGAACTGCAAATACCCTGAGGAGCACATCTGGAGGAAAACCAGCCTAGAGATAATTTCTTATTTTGGTTCACATCTAACCAGCCAGCTGACAACTCTGCACTGGTCCCTTTACAGACTTGAACCTTCTTCACGGGGATTCTGTTGTATTTTTACCCAGAGAAGCATATCACAGAATCACAGAATCACAGAATGTTAGGGGTTGGAAGGGACCTAGAAGATCATCTAATCCAACCCCCCTGCCAGAGCAGGATCACCTAGACCAAGTCATACAGGAACATATCCAGGTGGGTCTTAAGTGTCTCCAGAGATGGAGACTCCACAACCTCCCTGGGCAGCCTGTTCCAGAGTTCTGTCACCCTCACTGTGAAAATGTTTTTTCCTTGTGTTGTTCCATATATTTCATAGCCCTATCTCTGATAGTAATTGCTGCAGTACACTTGTAGGTGGCAAAGAATTACCACAAAGGACAAACTGGAAGCTTTGAAGGTGGGTCTGTTGGAAAGATTCAGGTTTGCAATAGAGCAGAAAAATTCTAGGGACATCTAATGTTGCAATGCCTGGCAGTTTTTGGCTTATTCTTTCATGCTTGCACAGTAGAAATGGACATCTACTGTGCCCAGAGCCTGGCACAGTCCAGATACAACACAGCCAGAGGTCTCCAAGGATTAATAATTAAATGGTATTAGTATCAAACACGCTTTTTACTGCTGTTGCAGATGGGTCTGGGGACATTCCAGATTATTCAAAACTACATTAAGAATATAGTCTGTGAAATCAGACTAAGGTAGGGGACGTTCTCAGGGATAGCAGCATTTTTCAGGTATGCAGATGACACAGCTCTGTATTTGAGGTGACTGTCTTAAGTGCTTTAAATGTCTTCATCCAGCTGTTCAACATCATAAACCAAAGCTGCTGAAACTGTGCTGGAGTCATATTCAATCCCAATTGAGATATCTTTAGGCTGCTGGGCCTCCCCTGTGCCAGCATCATAATGACAGATGGGAAATGGTTAATAAAAAATTATTTTTAACAGTTTGAGGCTGAAAATGCCTGTGTTGGGAGTGAGACGAGTGGGCTCCTGACCTGCACATGAGAACATGCAGCCACAGAAAGAAGCTGGTGTGACTCCACTTGGTGCAGGAAAGGTAGTTAATTCTGGGTTTTTTCCCCAAGATACAATCTCCTTGAAAGATGCTACCCTGAGCTGGAAAGCATTTGGCCGTGACTGCTGTGCACAGACTGCATGAAAAGCAGAATGAGACTGCAGAATTGGAGAGCATCTGTGGAAGCAGAACTGGCAGACTGAGAACAGTGTTGGGCCAAAAATAATTACTGTTTCTGCATAAACACCATGGAAAAGTTAAGGGCGATGGCACATATCTGTAACTACAGTTAAAGCACATCATGCAGTGCTGTAGTTATTGCACAAATAAGCAATAGACACTTGGGAGTTAAGTTTAAAAGTATGAAAAATAGAAAAATATGTCACATCCAGATTATGAAGGACTGTAGTCCTTAGTAAATTCCCTGGATGGAGGCACACCATTTTTATCAGGTCATGGTCATATTTATTCCTACAGACTGAGCTAAGACAGTTTTTAAGAAGCTGTGGATACTTTTTTTTCTGTTTTCACCCTCTACTCATTTACCCTCATGTGGGAAGTGGACAGAGATATCCCTACTGTGAATGCAATGAAGAGGAAACATGGGTGTGTGGTCTGCATTGCTGGTCTTGTGTTTTCTGGATTTCCACTACTAGCCTGGGGGATGCTTACAGCAGCTCAGAAATAATTTTTACTTTGAAATTATTCAGTTCAAAATTAACACATTTGTAGCTAACTTTGAAAGGATTAAAATATAAGTACTGTGCAAGAAATGTCAAGCCAGTGAGTGCCTATAATAATGATGAGATATGCTATGCTTCTAAATTAATTTGTCTTTTATTGCATCTACCTTTAAAAAATAATAAAATAAAATCAAATTGCTGCTAGAGGATTCTCTAGCTGTGGAGGAATAGAGCAAACAAACCAGCTGTTGGACATAAACACCTATACACACAATTCCCCATTGAGTTTTTCCTGTTGAACAGCTTTGGTCTGCTGGGTAGCTTTTTTTTGAAAGTGATAAATGTTCTTTTTTTGCAGAGAAAATATGGCAATCAAATAATCATCTTTCAAAAAGGGTTGCCACTGCTCCAGGTGCTGAGAGAGGCTGGGGTCAGACCTTGAGAAAATCAGTTGCTCCTCCCCAGCTCACCTGCTCACCATGAACAGGATGGCCCCTGGTAGGAGACAGGGTTTATTACTTACCAGCTTTTGCCAAATGCAGATCATCTGGGGGTAAAGAGCAATGCTAAAAAGTACTGCTAATGCTAGAAACAACTGAAACACCTCAGCTGAATGTGATGCAAGGTCTTGATGAGGTTTCACATGCAGGACATCTGCAGAGTCAGTATCACTGAGAGGCTGTTACTGAGTTTCTTCAGGTTCCCAAGGATGTTAGCACAGGGTGCTTGTGAAGGAGTTAACAGATAGACTGGTAAATTCTCAGAAATTGCAGCTGTGTCTGCAGGAGGAAAGTGGTAGCTTGGCAGAGCACATCCTTATCTTTCCTGTGAAATGAGCTTATCCTTGGCCATTAAGCTGAGGAGTGCTTCTGTGAGGGTTTGGATGGGACATGTGAATGGGAGAGCTGCAAGAGAGCAGGTATGAGCTGCTGGGAAGGGGAGGCAAAGTGTGGGCTGCATCTGTGGAGGGCCAGCATGGAACAGAGTGTGCTATAGCCTGGGGCTGACCAGTGTTGAAGCCAGTTGGAAGTGGGGCCTTGGGGGCTTGTCCTGTTCTCTCACACTGGGGCACTTGTAACTTGTGAGAGAGCGGAAGCTGTGGAGCAGGGAAAGATCAGCCTTGGAGCATCCAACAAGGGGGAACCATCTAGGGTATGCAGATGAGTTTTGCTTGTGCCCAGTTTGTGTAGGATGGCACCTGATTTGTCATGGGTCATACTGCTTGGATGAGTAGACAGGGGGTCTAGAGCAGACCATTCTAAACTGCAGACTGGCAGTGATTTGTGAGGTTGAACTTCAGGATAAGGAAACACTAGACTTTAGAGGGTTTGTTGGGTTTTTTTTTTTATCATGAGTGCATGAGGATGAAGTAGTATGTGGCTTCTGTGAACAGCTTTGAGGGCTGACTGCTGTTGTTCTCCATTTGCTGTCTACCCTGCTCCCAAGAGTCTTGTTAGTTCTCTCTTTCCTTCCACACACATCATTTTCCCTCCTTGGCTCTGCAATCCCTGGTTTTGTGGTAAGGCACAGAGATGCCTGAGCAGTCTGGGTGCTGCTCCGTTCTGAGGTAGAAGGTAACTTGCTCCACCAAAGATCAATGCACTTCTACTGAAGTGCCAGTGTAACTGCATACGGTATTTCCTATCTGTTGAGCTAGAATCTAGACTGTGATGATTTCCCATCTAATCTAAGTTTAAAGGGAGGGTTTAGAGTGGGAAAGGGATGCATATTGGTTTGATGACATTATCCCATCCCCTGAAAATGTCTTGCTTTGGCCCAGTATCCTCCAGTTATGCCACATCTCCATGAACCACTGCAGATCTATTAGTGAAATATGTCAAAGAGCAGCAGCTTTCCCAGGTTCAGTGGGGAGGGAGGTCTTTCTCCATGCAGAGAATGCCTCAAACACCTTCCATAAACCTTCCATCTTCTGTGCATTTGTTTTATTTAGTTTTCCTCTCTCCTGACTCTTTTTTTGGCGTGGGTCAGAGCCACAGCCTGGTGTGCTTAGGCAGCTATTTGTGCAGCTTGCTCAGGTCAGCCGTACTCTGGACGCTTCTTCCATGATGGCAGCTCACAGTAATTTGGTACTGCAGCAACAGTCTGTGACTAACTCTGAATTTTGCCTAGTTAAGGGAATTGATAATCTTCCCTGTGCATGTTCTCACTGTTGTTCACAAAGACCATCACATAAGCAATTCTAAAAAATCTCTTCTCAGGTACTGCTTTTAAAACATCAGCTGCACAGCATGTGATGAAGTTAGCACAAAGGGGCCTTTTGTGGTACAACTGGGCAATCCATTTTATCTCTCCAGGTTGGTTGATGATCCTGCATACAACTCTGCTTTGCCCAAAGCTCTGGGGAGATTTGGGATGGGAGTAGCCATTAGAAAGCAGTGCATGTGGCTTGGAAAGCTTGTAGCGTTGCAGGCTGCTGCTTCTGCTCTGGACACATCAGAAACTTGGAAGCAGAGAAAGAGCAAGGAGTTTGGCTGGTGAAGTGAGAGGATCAGCTCACAGTGGGGTAACCTGGCACCTGGTACCAGGAAAATAGGGGTGGGACTGTGCAGAGCTTGGATGGGGTGGCTGGGGAGCAGTTTGTCTTCTACCTCTCTTGCACACTGAAATAAGCAGAGTTAAATGACTGTGCTCCATGTGTATGCCTCCAGAAAATGCAAACTTCAGCTTCCCTAAAGCAGGTTTTCTGTAGATGAACTATGTTTGATAGTTTTTTGATTGAAAAAGTATCTTAACATAAGAATAACTCCAGAAGAGAAACCAAAGGCTAGTTTACATTGCATGCTGCAGTAAAAAAGACTGATAGAGGATGTCACCAAAAAAAAACCCCAAAATGGGAAAACACTTCTAAAAAGCCAATAGCTTTTCATAAAATCTTTCATATTCTCCTAAAGGCCATTTTTCAACCAGATGATTCTTTGCCTTGTCCTAGGTTTGAAAAATGTTATGCAGCATCTCCCAAGGCCATGCAGGAGAGGCTGGGAGGGAAACGGAAAAATTGCATGGCCACTGTGGCTGTGCCTGCGATGATGTTCTGGATATTTTGTGCTCTCAGTCCTTACCTATAAGCTGAGGTTTGGCTCTGGATCTTCTGGTCTATTCCTACTTTTAATCTCTGCAGTGTTCTTATGAGATGCGGAGTTTCTCTGGAAGGGTCCTGGAGTGAATGGGGCCTGCATCTCTACCAGATGGGCATCTCATGCTGGTTTCACCTACACCAGGTTATGCCAGGCTGACTATGAGTTGGACATGAGGCTGAAGCCCCTCTGCAAATGGGTATCATGAAGCTCAGGGTCTGGTTTGGCCTGCAGAGCTGGAGAGAGGGTAACTCTTGTAGATGCTGTGACTGAAGGGAAATGAGGTTGGGTACTGCTTCTCCATGAATCTTGCAGCAGATGTGCTCCCAGAGGGGTGGGTGTTTGCTGGCACAGCCCCAGGGCAGGGTGTGACCGCAGAGCATGAGTTCACCATTGGTTATTAATGGGCTAAATATATACATCAAAATCTTATAGAAAAGACCCAACTACTTAAAAATGTCTTGGCAGGTTCTGTTGATACATTTATTTGCCACCTGATTTACTGACAGTGTGGGTTTTACTGCTGCAATGAAAGACTTGTAGTCAAAGGTCTGCTGTTTATCCCTGCAGGCTCCTGTCCTGCTGCTGCCACACAAGGCAGCGGGACTTGGGCATGGGAGAAGGGAAGGACCAGCCTTTAAGGAAATACTGAGTTATAAACTCCATAATCAGTTCATCTTGGCCTCTCTGAGATGCTTGCTGGACAAGGTGACTACGAATTGCTTCAGTGGTGGGACTGTTTATATGGTAGACAATGGACACTGTGTAAAGGAAGGATGATGTGACCAATGGACTCTTCATATCCTTATGCACACACTCGTTGTATGGGTAGCATTTTGTTGACGACTTGGTTTACAAATTGCATGTTTGAGTTTGCTGTACTTCCTAAAGAGCCCATGTCCATCCACAGCAGGACATGTTGTGTGAGAGATTCCCCATGTCTCTGATCTTAGTGAGATCATCGTTTGGTGGCTGCATGCAGACCTCAAATTCCTCTTGACTGGATTAGACTGGGAAGGAAGAAGCCAGATTCCTTTTGCAAAATATGAGGACTGATGCCTCAAACTTACTATTAATATCTAACTGCAATTTAGCTCAGATCTCAGTTGTCACTCAGCGTGTCCATTTGGGACATTTCACAGATGGTGTGTGTGTGAGAAGAGCCATTCTCCTCTGCCAGAGTCAGTTCTTCACTTTAGTCCTTCCTTCTCAGTGGTGGTTGCTGTCCCATGCTGGGTGCTCTTTGTTGCGGTGCTTAGTGACTTTTTCACACCCCAGGTTTACACTTGTAGAAATTAACTTTTTCAGATCTCTCAAGCAGGAAATACTGTTGGAATCTACCATTTCTAATTGCTGTTTCCCTGAAGTGCTGTTTCTCCTGAAACCTGAGCTTTCGTGGAAATACGGTCCAAGAAAACCAGTAAGGGTGTCCTTATTTCTGTTATGTATGCAACAGACCCTTTCTCACTGGCAGAGGCTTCATTCTTTTTGCTACCTAATGTCTTGTGTGCCATCAGAAATAATGATTAGACAAATGCATCTTGAGCACTGTACTTACCTACTTATTCCTGGCATTTTGCAATGACTATGTGACATGCTGATAGAAGAAGCACAGAAAACAAGACTCTCTGCCTCTGCATCTTTCAGAGTTAGACACACTCACCATGTTTTGTTTCAAGGAATTCTGTCACTGATCTTTTTAGTGGGACTCCTGACTTTCCTGAAAGATATTGTTTATACTGGTGGGAATGTATGAAAGGGAAGGACCTCTGGATCTGATGGGAGTAGTGGTCAACACCATGATTACGTGGGATTGCTGTACCAGATGACCCTGGTGACTCTTTCCAGACCTCTCCATCTCCATATCCATTGGCTTAGACTTTATGTTTGTGGCTCTCCACTTTACGTTATTTAGAGCTAAATGCAGTCACAAACAGGGCCTTGTCACAGAAAAACTAAAGTCATGTTAACTGTATTTGGGAGTCATTACTGTCAAATAAACATGGAGGTTACAGAACATTGTCTGTCTTCTAGACATTGCCAACTTGGGCTAAGCCAAAGTGATCTATGAAACATCTACATGTTTCAAACAAGATTTTCCTTTATATTTATCAGTTAGTTTTATAAATTGTTGTGATGATGCTGACATGTTTGATGGCCTGAGCAAAATGAGATTGATAAAATGACAACTCGAACAAAGACCTCAAACTTTGATGGGCATGTGTAAAAAAAGCCAACAAAACTAACAAAAAAAAAAAAAACAAACAAAAAGCAACCCAAAAAAAACCCCAACAAAGCTCTCCAAGTTGAGCTTTGCAATAAAGACTCAGTTCACACTTGAGCCCAGGGTGATGATTTCATCTGCCTTCAGGTACTGTCTGCCAATGTCTTTTCCCACCAAGTAAATTGGAGGAAATTTCTGGATAATGAAGAATAAGAGCGAGTCGGAATTAAGGGCATAAGTACCCAGATGCTGCTTTGGAAAAGCAGGGCTGGTAAACTAGATCAACCCCACATGGGATTCACCTCAAGTTTGAACCTCAAAGAGGAACAGCAGGATGTCTATCAAATTGCAGGGCTGTGTTGTTGTGCTACAATGGTGGCACTGCTTGATTTCATTTTAATAGAGCTGAACAAACAGGAATCTCTTAAAGTCTCAAAAGCTGTATTTTTTTGGGAGACAATATGATTCAGTTCCATTTTGGTTAATCAGAACTTTTCTCTTGCCACTGCTCTGAAGTGTTTAGAATTAATTACTTACAAAGCAAAGAGTGTGTGGTTACAGAAGTCAGCCCAAATGTTTTCTCCAGTGTTTGACCTAGATTTTTCAAGGGAGTTAGCTATACACAGGCACGGACAAAAGCTAAATTCAGCCAAGTGTCCAGCTTGTATGAATTGTTGTGCTGGTAAATGAAACAAAAAAATCTACTAATGTAAATGGACAAAGACTTTCTTTTCACACAACTCCTGAGCACTACGTGGCAGTACAGAGTATACCTGCAAATTGGATGTGCAGTTAAACGTGTTTTTCACAACCAGACACCCTTGCAAAATATTAGTCCTGCACTTTAATTAGTCAGAGATCAGAATCTAACTTGATTCCAGAAAATATGCTCACGCAGACAAAAATGGGAAAATTGTCGTATATATTTATATGCATATGTTCCTGGGTTTCATGCATGGGTAAATCTAAATGCACATATTTCAGGATCTTTTTAATTAGCCTGGTGGTCTTATGGAATGTTTTCTATTGCAATAAAGTGCCAAGTGGAGAAAAAAAAATAAATAAATCATAGCTGGAGACCAGCATGCACTTTTTTTATTTTCCTGTCCTGGCAGGAGTCTACAGGCACAAGTCTGTGCAGCCATGATGATGGAATTATCTGCATAAAGAAGTATTCCCCAGCCTGCAAACTTTACAGGAGCTGACATGAATGTGTATCTGAGTTAGGGAGATGTCAGTCTGGCTTTCAAGCACTGTCACAACTGCTAAGGTAGGGGCTTGACAGACTGGATTGCAGATCCTGGTATGTTAATCATTAGGGACTCTGCCTGGAGAACCCAAAGATGTCAGCAAGAAATGGGATGACGAGCTATCTAATCTGACAGAGAACAAGGAGCACATCTTCATGGTAGCCACTTAGTCAAGTGGCTCCAGTTCAAAACACTTAGATGCTTTTGTTGGCAGAAGCTCTACCAAAACTACCATGTTAGTTCTGACTCTTATGACCAAAGGGAAAGTTCTGTGGGTATGAACGTTGTGTTCCACACTGTTGTCAACCTGCATTTTGGCTTTACTATATTCTAGACCTTTCCAAAGCTTCGGAGAGCCATTATCTTACTGTCACAGCAGTTCTGTCTCCAGTGGCTGAGTCAATCTCAATTATTCTAGAATTGGGGCAGCAAAATGTTGTGGTCAGAGATTTCCTTGGCATTGTTCTGCTCAAGCTCAGGTGGCTGAGACCATTTGAGCTCCTTGGCTGTTTATCAACCCTAGTAGATGCTGCCTCTTCTTATCCCCACTGACTCCTGGTCAATCATGGACAAATGTACATATAGACTCTTTCCCAGCTGGCCGCTGCCATGGGCTCCTGAATTCTCTGATCAGACCTAAGACATTCTTTAGGGACATAAGGAATATTCTTATAGTTCTAAAACAGTTGGAATAGGGAAAATTAAATCAATTAGAAATACAAATGTGGAATTTTAGTACTTTCCTTGACATGAGAGGCCTGAGACGTGGGTCTGGTGTTCTTATTATGTCACACCTTATACAAACAAGAGATAGAGTAGCAGCTCCTGCCCCAGTGAGCCAGAAGATGTTAGGGAGACAGATGAGTAGAAACATGAGTTAGAACTTCTGACAGCAAAGTGCTGCAGCAGAAGGTTATTTTAGAACTTGCTGCCTCAAGGGAGTTTGGACTTTCTTGCCTTGCAGTCAGTTAAAGATGTTGATGCCAATTTAGTAAGAATTAAATGTACTCTACTTCGGGCACTTCTCTTAAGTAGCCTAAGTAAGATCTATTTTTTTTTTACCCCCCTGCCTCCAATTTTCTCTGGGTTCCTGGCTTTTGATTCAGCATGAAAAGCAGAAGGTTCAAATCAGACTTACAAACGTAGTTGTCATTCAGCTCTCTCCTTGGCAAACGCTGCATTACTATATACTGAAGTGCTGCAGCTAGTGATCAAAAATTTTCTTTCATTGCCATGGCAATACAAAGGAAACTGAATGCCAATATGACAATGTCTTAGCTCTTTACCCACTCCTTTTCATTGATGTTGTATAAGTATACAACACTAAAAACAATAAGGTATCTAATTGTCCAGCACTGGAATGGGGCAGGTCAGGCTGCCTGGCTCTCTTGAAGTGATTATTCCCCTCCCACATCCTGTGATGGATTTGATTTGTTTTTTGTTAGTTGTTGTCTTTTAGAACCCTCATCACTTAGGTCATGCTTTCTTGTTGGTTTGTTTGGATTTTTTTGTTGGTTGGTTGGTTGGTTGGGTTTATTTTCCCACCTTACAGCTTAGATTTTGTTTAGCAATGAAGTGTTTGTGTCTGCAGTGGTTGTAGACAAAATGCAGGAAGGGTATATGCTGAAAAGAGTGTCCATCACTTGTCTCATGGTCCCCCTGCTTCCACTCAGCAATGTGCGCCCTCTTTCCTTTGCATTATCCCAAGGAACTCTTCCATGTCTCTTCACTTGCTTCAGTCAGTATTCACTGCTTTTCCAGAATCACCTCATTCCCACTGGGGGTCCTTGTTTGCCCCAGGGGCTGAGAAGGAGATGGAGTGTGATGCTTAATGGCCAAACAATATGCTTTGGCTGATTTGAAGGCTAGTGAACAGTTTTTCAGTCTATGCTCTTTGTAAGTGTAATTTTAAAATTCATAATAAAAAGATTAAAATAGAAAAGCAGTTTATGGTTAAGATAAACACCATGGGGTTTTTCAGCAGCCCTTAAAACTCTGAAGCTAGTTTTTTCAGTCTTCCACATTCTAATGCTTTTGCAGGTACTGACAACCCCTTGCAAAGCCTGAACCCAGCATTTCTGTGCATGCTTGCAGAGGTAAAAGGCCTCTAAATACATCCACTGTTTAGCTCTTTTTAACAGGGTCTGAGGTGCTGGAACAAAAAGAAAAAAACAAGTCATCTTCTGTCTTCTTCTTGTTGCTGAACTCCAACCAAAGTGGACTGCATGTTCTCAGCTACATCTGACTCAATAATCTACTATTTGCCACTGATGTGTAAGATTATTTTTTCTTCTTTGTTCCTTTAAGCACTTGTGAAAGCACATTCTGTTGCTTGCACTTGTTTACAAACACAAGGTAACCTCCCAACCCAGGAGAGGTACTTATGGGAGAATTGACCACAGATGTATGGAAGTGGTTTTCCAGTCTAAGATTCCCTGTCAACTTGGTGTTTCTTCGTACAGTTAAGGAGTTTGTATAAGCTTTCCTCTCAGAGTTTGCTTGTGTGTGGCTTTTCTATGATACTTTTGAAAATGAAATCTAATATCTGTATTATCTTATCTGGAAGAAAAACAGTCATGAAATGCAGACAAACAGAAAGGTCCTGTCCAGTTCTAGCTTGTAAATGAATTTGCTTTCAGAGTAAATATGAAGAAATAACACGTAAAGAGAAGGAAGTGCACAGATAAAGTCTGAATTCTATGGCTGTGTTTTTCCAGTATTGGAGACTTGTGATCTTTCAACCCCATCTTCACTGAAATCCATTAAGCCTACTGCATAACCTCTTGTTCCCCTTTATAACTTGCATGTTGTCACTGCTTTTCAAACCCATCACTCCTGGGAAGGGCACAGTGCTGATAGCAGGAGCTGCACGTGAAGGAAATCTATTGTCAGGGAGATGCTCTGGAATATGCTACAGAGTATAGTATTGCAAAAAAGTCACAATGCATCCTTCTGATAATACATTCTGTGGGAGCTGTACAAAGACAGCAGAGGAAGAGAGGCATTTGTATGGCAGTGGACACCCTAGAGCCAGGATGTGAATTTGAGAGTAGCTGAGTATGTCAATGTGGAAAAAGTGGCTTTCCCCAATTCTTTTTACACTCCTAGCCCCGTCACTGCACAGAACAGAGGCTTGAGCAGCCACAGTAGAAACCACTCAGTGGAAGTAGCACCCTTGAGTTACGATCCGTAATTGTGCCAGACTGTCATCATCCATCAGAGCTACACCACAGAACTTCAGCCCAGTGCCTTGGACATCTATACCTGAAAATAGGACACAAGCAGCTTCTACCAGTTTTTAGGTTGCTTTAAAGTGGATTATCATTCTTTTTCTTGAAGAACAAGGAGTTTCTTCAATTCCAGCTCAGGCAGAGCCTGAAATTAAACTGGCTGGAAGTACAGTATGCACCACCCTTGTTCTCATGTCCTTCCTCTGGTTGTGGTCATGGAGCCAGGATATCAGATGAACCTTTGGCCATTCTTACCAGTACAACTGTTTTGGCGAAGCCTGCCCAGGGATTGACTGTTGCTACCTTCCAAAATTATTTGGTTTCCAGAGAAAAAACCTGTCTCCAACTCACTCTGCCATGAACCTGGATTTGCTGCCAACACCAAGATCACTCAGTAAAACTCAATCCTCCATCCTCTGGATGTCACAGAATCAGAGAATGTTAGGTGTTGGAAGGGACCTAGAAGATCATCTAGTCCAACCCCCCTGCCAGAGCAGGATCACCTAGACCATCACCCAGGAACAGAATTGTCATGTTAGACTCATTAGCTAATTGCTTCTTAGGGCGCCTGCCCTAGTCCTGGTTGAACTGTTTGAATCTTCTCACAACCTGCTGAGGAAACAGAATCAGAAAAGTTAAATTAATTGTCTGAGTTTCCCAGCAAGCTTAGTCTATGGGTACCTGACTCCAGTTGTCCGGCTTCCAGCTTCCTCTTCTCCCTACTTGTGTTCACATCTGTCTTGCAAGTATTATTAAACAGCCTTTTCAAGTAATTACATCCAGATAAGAAAAGAATTAAATTTTATCATGTTTTTCATGGAATGAATCATGAATAACAATGATCTCTAGAGGAACAGGGTGGGGTTCATGTGAAAGGACTGAAAAAGAAATGATCCCTGGTCTATAAACCTTTCTTGAGGCAGCAAGTCCCACTTACAGCAGTAAGAACTACTGATAAGCATGAGGACAGGTAGCTCTCAAAGTGATAGATACAGACTAATTAATCTATTGCGCAGAAATATTGAGGCCAGAGGCTGTCTTCTGAATTCCTGCAAAGACACTGTCTTTGTCCCACTGCAGAAGAGGTTGAGTTAAAGTTTGATCTCCTAGTGTGTCTTATCCCTGCAAATAAATACACAAATAAGCAGATAAAGAACAAAGATTAATTTTGTTGCCAAAGAAAAAAATTTTAATATCAAAGTTATTGGCTAAATATTTACTTGCCTTAAGATCTAAGCACCTTGTGCTAATGCAAGCCATGATGTCTTGTTATTTTACACTCAGGAAAACCACATGAAAGCGATTAATTGATTAGACTTCCACTGTGCTTTGTTTAGATACTAAATGTGGACAAATCCCTTTAGTATTCCTACAGTCCATCAGCCTAGTTAATTAAAGGACATCTTATTCAAGGTATGTGAAGCTGGACCACATCATTCCCTGATCTGATTTCTCAAATTGTGAAGGGTGGTACCTTCTACTTGCTTCACCCTGCAGGCTGAACCACCCATTGCACAGCAGACTCCTGGCCCTGGGGTCTGCACATCTCCAGCTCTTCTGCTCTGATCCCCACCTGCAGCTCCGAGTGGCTTTTTCTCAGCACGTGGTAGATCTCAAACCACTTTTTTTCTGCCCTGTAACCACTTTGCAGTGGTTGTGCTCTCAAGATTGGCTGTGCCATTAGTAGAGCCACACTTTGGTGAGTAGCTGCAGTTGTTAAATGGAAATGTGTTCTAGATCGTGGAATTCCCAAGACTCCTCTGACCAAAGGAAACAATATCAATACAATCTCGTTACAGACTAATGTGTGTGGCCAGTCATGGACAAACATCCAGGCAGCTACTAGTGGGTCACGGGGGAGAAGCATATGGAGCACTATAAGAGCTTTATGAATGGCAGACTTGCCAAAATCGCTGTTTAAACAAGAAAGCAAATGGCAAGACCATCTGCATCAGATTGAAACTGCTCATAATCCTGTCACTTGTGCCAGTATGGCATGTCTAAGCTTTTGTGTTGGCACATGCTCAAGATACACAGAAATTTGTAGCTTTAAGAGCAGTGTCCCCTGCTCCTAGTCATAGGATCTGAGGCTCCTTTTGACATTTCTCTTTTATTTCTTGTGGAGCAGGTAACTGTCTTGCAGTGTGAAGTGAGCCCTCCCTTGTGCCTTGGGCTCTGCCTGCACTGGAAGGCCCCAGACTCTCCATCACTACTTATTCTCTGCCACCAACTCCTTCTCTGCCTCATCCCCAGTATTGAAAATCTCACAGCTTCACACATTGAGTCCTCAGCAAACCTCCACCAGGCCAGCAGTGCTGGTGCCTTTGCTTGACATATGAGGAAGTGAGACATTAAAATGACTGGTGTGAAGTTACAATGACGAGCCTGTATCAGCACAGGGCTAATCCCAGCTTTGTCACTTTGTGGACTAGAGTTACCCCCTGTCCCTTTCTCCTTAGCCCCAGGGCTTCACACCAATCGTGGACTCTTTTCTGTTCATGGCAATTAGTACAAACTTGAAAGAGAGTCGAGGGAGATGCAAACCACCACCCCATCACTCTTTGTGTGGATTTTTATCTTGTCTTTTCACAAAGAGCTTTGAAATAAAAATAAAACAAGTTACTGATAATTAGCTCTAAAGACACATGAGCAATTGTGCTTTATCGCATACAAGCTCTTTGATAATAGGCCAGGCCTTGTGCCATGCATTGCTAATTAATTCCTTCTTAGCAAAATGTTTTGCTTAATTAAAGGGTGTACTGATTTATAAACACGTCCCTAAATATTATTCACTTTGCATCTGCTGAAAAGAACACAGACTGTTCCTGTGCTTTAGTGTTTCTTTTCAAATTATTCCATTACACCCAGCTACGCTCTTTTCAACACTGATTGTGACAGATTCAGAAATTATTAAATCATAAATACAAAGAGAAAAAGCTACTGATACACACATAATGGGAAGTGTTCTCACAGCTCCCAAAATATTTCAAATAATGACAAAACCAGAAAGGGAGAGGGAGGCAGAAATGAAACTCCCAGCCCAGCTCTGTTCTTTCTCATGCTGAAGTAAATTACAACCCAGTCCCCAGAGCTCAGCCTGATGTAAAAACAGAGGAAGGATCTCTCTTGGTTTGTTTTTTTTATTTTCTGAAAAATCATTGCTACTTAAATTAGGTTGTACTTGATTGTCTGCTGCCTTTCATGGGGCATGCACAGGGTGGGCTCATCAACAGATTCAGTCTTTGACCTGTTTACAGCCCAGCTTTTTAACCACTTTCTTGTCAGTAGCTGCTTTTAAGGCTTTTTCTCCTACAATTAAACTCTCTGAGCAGGTGCTGACTCCTCTGTGCTGCTGAGGAATGGCAAAGCAGGGGGAATGAATGGCTGCTGTCCCTTAGGAGCCAGCATAGACCTGTTCCCAGAGTCCTGGTGGCTTTAACCTGGGGCTGATGATATCAGAAAGCTGGTCAAGAGGCTGTGGTGGGGTGTGTGTCTGAAAGACCATATCTGGAGGAAAGAGAGCAGATAGATGGGACCTTGTAAGGGATCCAGGGCCAGTCAAGGATCTGTGGGGGAAGGAGGAAGGTTTGGCATAGGAGGAGAGCTGCAGAAAGCAGGTTTGATCCAGAGGGCTTTTGGACACAGCAGAGTTTCAGGGAACTTGACTGGGCAAGGAAGGGTCCAGGCTAACACAGCCTGGGGAGAGGAGGAATGCTGATCCAGACCAGGATCACCAGTGGGTTCAGCTCCAAGGTTTCTTCAGTGCCTCAGGGGATGCTCAGCTGAAAACAAAGGTAATGGGAGCACTTTGCCTTTCCTGACACAGGAGTACTCCCCAGGAGGACTTCATCCTGCTGCCATCATTGCCATGTGTTTTGGTATAGCATCACTGATATGCTTGTCCTGTTCTGGAGGGCTTCCCTGAGCAGGACCACCAGCACAGAGAGGACAATAGGCTCAGTGCACCTCCAGTGGGACCCAGCCCAGCCTCTCCCACTTCCACCCTGCACCCCTCTCCCACCATCCTTAAGAGGGGCTGAAAACCCTAAGGGAGGTGTGCAGCAATGCTAGAGGTCTCTGCAGGGACTTCTGATGCCACCCTCCCTCCCACTCCATGGGGCCACCCTGCTCTCCTTCAGACACAGACCTACAGCTCCAGGGGTGGGCCACCACCATGCAGATTTCTGTGCTCTCCACTTGCCCATGTCAGCCATAACAGCCAGGTGTTTCTATTTGCTCAGGGAGAGTTTGTGATTTACTTTCCACCCTGTTTACCTTACAGTTTGTGCTGTATTACTGCCTGCTGCATAAATCCACTCCAGAGTACCTGAGTATCTGATGAAACATTGCCCTCTAGAATGCATAGGTTATAGTTGTCAGCAGCTCTAAGTCTGTCAGCATTCCAATATAAATTCATTTTCACACAGCATTCATTAGTCAGTCCAAATACCTCCCCCTCCTTTGAGTTTTCCCTCCTCTTCCTTGATGATATCATGTGGCAAGATGTTTGTTACAAGTCTTCACTTCCAGAGTGGTGTGAAGGAGTCAAAACCTGCACATAGGTTTATAGGAGAGTCATTTGTGTTAAGGTTTTCTTGCAGGGGTCTGTACTGAAGTGGATGCAGAGAATCAGTTGTGAACACTCCCAAGCCACTTGACGAGCTTAAACAGAAAGCAGATGTACCTGGCTGGTTGTCATAGTTCTGGTGTGACACTGGGTGTAATGCAGCTTTCATCCATGAGGCTTCCTATTGAGACTTCTGAGTTTCATCAGACATGAAATGAACCGAGGGACAAGAGATGAGTGAGCACAAGCTATTGCAGAGGAAAGGAAAAAAATCACGCCCTGAGAGGCTGAACTGCTGGGTTGCTTGTTTAGCAGCAGCAAGATACTGTGTTCATCCAGCACATTATGGTAATCAAGCCTAAACTCTTTTTCTCAGAACCGGGTTTACCCTCATGATCATTGCTCTTAGCACCCTGTTTGTTTGCTCTAGAGTGTCTCCTTTGGATGATTCAGTGCACCTCCAGTGGGACCCAGCCCAGCCTCTCCCACTTCCACCCTGCACCCCTCTCCCACCATCCTTAAGAGGGGCTGAAAACCCTAAGGGAGCTGTGCAGCAATGCCAGAGGTATCTGCAGGGACACCTGATGACACCCCTTCATGGGATCACCCAGCTCTTCCATCCCTGCCTGGGCATGTCACACCATGGAGAATCTCTTGCCTTGCCAGGTTATGTTGCTCCAATAGTTAATTTACCCTTGGCTGCTAGAAATGTGTGGCCTATTTCTAGTCTGGATGGTGGTTGCCTACAGAGACATTATGTATGCTGAGCACTGGATAACACACACTGCTCTGAATATATTTGCAACTTGATAATATTGCTCTGGTTGCTTCTCATACTTAGCCTCTGATCCCTGGCTGGGTTAGATCAGAATTATTCTGCTCAAATCAGGGCAGCCGTGCCAGATGACATGTCTGGCTTTGGCCCGTTATTAACTGCAAGATACAGTTGCTTTTGACTAAAATGTGCAGTGTTGGTGTTGGTTTTGTTGTTTGTTGGTTTTTGTTTTTTTTTTAATAAGGAGAATAAAAGGTTAAGCTGTTGCAGGTATTCATATTTCATCTCTTCCAATTACCATATGCATACCATGTTTCAAAAAAAGGATTTGAGACTTCTCCCACACAGACTTAAATGTGTCCACAAGAAATATCAAAGTTTTAGGCTAGGATTTTCAAAAGCACCTTAAGGAAATGAGCCGCCTGCTTCTTATTGACTCTCATTGACTTCCCTGATTGCTTTTGAAAAATCCTATCCTTAATCATTGTTATTATGACATAAAAAATTGTCCCCATCATTATCACTGACACATCTTAGATGCTGCCATGGCTAACCTGTAAAATATCATAAAAACAACCAAAACACTGAGGTTATTCAATGGACAAGTGCTCAGCACATTACTAGTAGTGACAGTCGAGCGATGTTAATGTCTTCACAAGGTCCAGCACCTTGAACACTGCAACTGTGCTTGGAAAGTGCAGCCCAGGAGATCTCCGCTGGACACCTGCCCTGTGCTCAGGCAGCTTCACTTTCTCCAGGGTCTGTGTCCTGCCAGTGGAGAGGGCTGTCTGGAAGGTGATTTAGGAGAAAAACAGTGCAGGGAGACTTGCTTGCCATACAAAGCAGAGGGCAAAGGGCTCCATGTGAAGTTTAGGTTCCCTCTGGTATTTTGCAAGAATCAGACTCAGTCTAATTGAGCACCCAAAGCTCTTCACTTCTGTAGCTCACTGTGCTACCTGGCTAGGTTCATGTGCCAGCAGAAAGCCAGAGGGAAGCAATGCTCCCAGAACTGTCTGTACCTGCAGGCTTGGTCTGGCAAGACACCAGGGTGGTCTTCAGAAGTGTTTGAGACTCAGGAGGTGGCAGCCGTACAGGAGACATTCATGAGGTGAATTCACCTCTCCTACGAGGACAGAGAATTGGGGTTGTTCAGTTTGGAAAAGTGAAAGCTCCAAGGAGCCCTTATTGTGGCTTCCAGTATCTGAAGGGGGTTACAGAAAAGCTGGGGAGGGACTTTTTAGTTGGGTAGTGGTAGGACTAGAGAGAATGGATCAAAACTAGAGATGGATCAATTCAGATTAGACATTAGGAAGAAGTTCTTCACCATGAGAGTGGTGAGACACTGGAACAGGTTGCCCAGAGTGGTGGTGGAAGCCCCATCCTTGGAAGTTTTTAAGGCCAGGGTGGATGGGGCTCTGTGCAACGTGACCTAGTGGGAGGTGTCCCTGCCCATGACAGGGTCGTTGGAACTAGGTGATCTTTAAGGTCCCTTCCAACCCTGACAGTTCTATGATTCTATGAGGTTGCTTGTTGTTGGCACAATGAAGAGTTACTATTAGTCCATTTTCCATCATCTGAGGTCTTTCCTCAGTACACTGAAACTGAAAATTTTCCACCTCTAATTTGGCTCCCTCAGACTCTTCAGGACCCTTCCAGGACCACCCCACTCGTCCCCAATTCAAGATCTATTGGACAATATCCCAGACGTGTTACTATCTCCATGTGCTTCTAAGAAGCCACTTGGACACAGCTGAGTTCATAGAGTCTGATGCATTGACTGGGGATTACATTGCAAGGAACACACCTTGGCAGAAACTCACTGGGAAGGCCCTAAAATATGGACCATTTTGACCCAATATCATTACAGAGCCACACTTTCCATTTACAGACATGTCTAACAGCAGAGAATATTGCTTAAAGCTATAAGCAGAGTAAGCAAACACAGAGTGACTCTTTGTCATGCAAAGGCTCCATTTGATTACTGTAGTAGCAGAAAATAAAAAGCTGCAGAGCCTATTTGGGCTGTAAAAGTATCTCTCAGCTTCTCAGAATCCTTGCTTCTTCACAGCAGCGTTTCAGGTGGCAACCAGGCTGTAAGTAAAAGTCTGCTTATTTTTGCTTTCAAGTAGCACCAAACCTTTAGCTATTGATTACAAGCAAAGGTTCATTAGGAAAGGGAAGGAAGAAGTGGTTTTAGTGAGAAATGCAGAAATCCCAGTTCAGCTGCTTAGAGGCCTCTGTGGATTAATAGAATTAATTTATCTTGCAGGGCTTTAATTGAAGAATGTGCTGAGGTTAAGGACAAGGTCAGCTCTTCACAGTGTAATGTCTCCTACATAATTCACTTACCAAACCATCAAGACAATCTGTGCAGAGTAATAATGAAGGATGGATGTTCTGCTCCCAGGATCTCAGGGAACATAACCTTGTATTACAGATAACTTTAAGTGAAAGTTGTACAGAAGGTATATGGCAGATGTTTTACTAGATGAGACATTTAACAGTATCTCATACTTCTTTAAGATCTGCAGTTCCAGATCAGGTCTGGATGAAAGGCAGAGGGGCACTTCTCACCCAGCACAGAGTGTTTGGTCCCTCTGCTCCGCTGCATAAACAGGACTTAGCTTGAGCTCCCAGACTTCCTGGCAGGCAGTTTGCAATCTCACCCCTCAGCCCCATGGGGAGCCAATCAATAACAGCCAAGGAACTGTTACCTTACCTCATTATTCCACAAGTCTGACTCAGAGAAGGTTGCTGGCTGGCTGCAGCAAACACCCTGAAAAACATACCGGGGAAAAAAGTACTCAGGTTTGTTTGCTGAGGGTGGAAGGATGGAGAGAACAAGCTGGGACTGCAGGTGCTGTGGCATTGCCAGCATGGCAGGCATTCAGGCTCCTCCAGAGAGAGCAGAGGGCAGATACACCACCCACCCCTCCCCATCACCTGGGATTTACTCTGCAACCTCTCCAAGACTTCTCAGGTGTGCCTTGCTACTGCCAGGGAGCAGAGGGACAGGAGTCAGCTCAAGCAGCAGAAATAGGGAGGGGATTGTCCTCTGTACTCAGCACTGGTGAGGTCACACAGAGTATCATGTCCAGATTTGGGCACCTCAATACAAGAGATATATCGAGATGCTGGAGCCAGTGCAGAGGATATTTGTTTATATATAAAGCAAGAAGCTGTATCTGAAGAATGGATATCAATGGAAGGGGTCAGTCCCTTCTCTGTAGTGCCCAGCAATAGGACAAGAAACAACAGGTATAAACTGGAGCATAGAAGATTCCACCTCAACATAAGGAGAAACTTCTTCACTGTGAGGGTGACAGAGCCTGAAACAGACTGCTCAGACAGGCTGTGGAGTCTCCTGCTCTAGAGACTTTCCAAACCCTCCTGGATCTGTTCCTGTGTAGGGTGACCTGGGTGACCCTGCTCTGGCAGGGGGATTGGACTTCATCTCCAGAGGTCCCTTCCAACCCCTAACATTCTATGATTCTGTGATTCTATTACTTGTTTTAAAACTGCAGAGCACTGAGGTTGTATTAACACTGCCTTTCATGCTTGTCTACTGGCCCTGGGAAAACATTAAAAAATAGTTTTCAGATGTTCTGTTCAGCCAAAAGTTGATTGATGCAGCAAATTATTGCAGCAAACGTGTTGATCTGCTGTGTTCCTTCACTTCTGACAGCTGTTTAAGATCTTTTAGAAAGCTTGCTTGTGTCTGTGTTGGCCTCAGTGCACTTACAGGTGATAGCAAAGTCACAGTAGCACTACTGGCATTCACCTGTGACCTCTCCATTTAACATCTTGCCCTTGGGTGCAACAAAGATTTGTTTTGAGACACTGCTTTAAATTTTGCAGCACAGAGGATATTTGTGGACAATTTGTGCAACATTCTTTTTTCTGTGCTACAACTATATGAACTTGGTAAACTATCAGCTGCATGGCAGGAATGACTGATGGAATTTCTCCTGACACTGTCCCACTCCAGCGTCCACTTGTGCACCACAGTGATGCCAGCCCCCAAAATCTGGCACTGCCCAGCCCTGGGTCCAACTTTTGTTAGCCCTCACCCTGCTGGGAGGTGGGATCTGCACTTCTCTGGCAACAATGTGCTCACCTAGTCTGTTTACCCTTTCTTAACCCATTGGCTATGTACCTACAGCCTGGTCCTCCTGGGACACCTGCCAGCAAACACAGGCAGTGCACCTCCAGTGAGCTGCCTTGTCAGTTTGCAGCTCATGAGGCACTTGGTTCCTGCAAAATAGTAAGCGTCGATTCCTTAGTTTGTTTGGATTATTTTTTTTTGATTTTTTTTTTAGTACTATTGAGTGTTTCTTGCTCCTTGGGGTAGCCCAAGATCTGCTTCCGCCCTTCAGAATTTGTCAGCTGATATCAAACTCCTCTTGGCTTATCTCCCTGGGGTGGCTGCGATGTTATCCCTGCTCTGAAACTCTCTTCTCTTTTATTCCTGCCTAAAACTTTGCTGCAGGTGAATGAGTCCATTCATACAATACCCCATAAAACCTTGTCTGTGTTTGGTGGGGCTCCTGCCCATGCATACTGGTAGGAGCTGGGTCTTGGGTAGCCAGCAGTGAACTGTGTGATAAACTGATGATTGGAAGCTGCTCAGACTGGTTTCTGGAAGAGCCTCTCTCTTTCCTGCTCACCAGAAGAGGACAGGCCCCAGAAGACCCTCCTCTAGTTTTTAAGAAATGTGTTTTTCTTGTTGATCTTTATCTTTCCCCTATAAATTACCATTCCTCAACTATTTTCTTCTTCTCCTGGACTATCTTTTTCAAGTTATTTCTCTTTCTGGTTGCTGAAAACAAAGTTGCTTTTCAAAGATTTTTCTGCACTCAGTGGAAACTCAAAACTTTGTGCAAGGAGGAAAAATAAAATCCCCCAATCCCCTCTGCTCAGGGACAACACTGCAGGCTGGCACTGTTCCCATCCCTGCTGCTTTTCCATTCTTGCTGCATTGTTTTTTTGTTGTTTTCCTTCCTGTTTTTCAACTGACATCCTACCCTGAAGCCATGTGTGGCTTGTGCCCTTTCTAAGAACTTGACTACAGTCCTTCCCTCATTCTGCATCGTTGAAATGATCAGCAAGTGAACAGTTAATTCTGCTGACGTAGGAACTAGTTCCTCAGATAAAGGGGAGGAAACAGTTGCTCTTCTGATCTGAGTCAGGTTTTCTGCAGGTTCATTGCTCTGTGTCCACTTGGAAGACTATCACTGGGACCATGAGATTTCCCAGTCACTGTCTGTGCTTGGGTGTCAAACACAGGCTGGATAGAGCAGCTGGGACCTTGTTGTCTGTCTCATGTCCTGGAAGTGTGGAAATCAAGGATGCAAGTGCAGTTTTTCCACCATTCAGTCAGCCTAGGAAGTGTAAAGGGACTACTCCTGTGACCTGCTGCCTTTCTGGAGAGACACAGGAATTACCAGCTGTACTAAAGCTGGTATCCTGTCTTGATTTTGGATAACCTGGCAAGACCACTGAAATAAATGCTGTGGCACAGACTGAACCTTCTTAAGAAGTTCAGAAAAACAGGTTTATAGAGTAGATATCCAAGGTCAACATAAAATTTTGGTATATATATATTATTGATCCTTATCTGACCTGGTTTGGGAGTAACCAAGAGCATTACCTTCAGCTCTTCTATGACTTCCATAAAATGTATTGGAGTGGCTTGGGACTCTGGTGTACATTCCCAAGGCATTGTTGAGGAGAACTAAATGCTTATCAGAACTTTGGAATCCACCAGGCAGCAAGGTATCAGAATGTCAGTGCTGAATGTCCATTCATGTCCTCATTCTTCTGAAAGCCAAGTGTCCCAAGGTTCCTGTGGCTTGGTCCAGGATGCTAGGACCAGCAGCCCTACAGGGTGACCATTTCCTGGCCCTGTTCTGTTTTTAGAAGTACCATGATTTTCAAAGCACTCTACTCATCCTTTTTAGACCTGAACCATGATTTTAAAATGTTTGGAGTTGTCAGTACTGCTCTCAGCCAGGTAAGAGAGGGGTTCCTGGGACAGAAGAGATGAGAAAGGAGAGAAGTTATTCATGGACATTTCTGACAGAAATTACCACCTGCAAATAGATCATGTTTCAGCACATCTTGTGAAACTACATTGTGTTTCTTAATGTGTCAGGAAGATTTCAGACAGTCGTTTGCCAATGGCAGGTCTTGTAATTAGGGGTTAGCAAGTGTCTCTGCTTGCTGCTGTGTTCTGTCTGGCTTCACACCCAGAAGGCAGATCTACCAGTGCTTAACTTCAAAGGGACAAGACTTACCTGTTATTTCAATATCAAGTAGACATTAAACAGATATCAACAAAAAGCCAATTTCAGCCTATAATTTAAACCCTGCTAATAATATTTTTATTTGGGTTTTAGTTGTTTTAATTTTTCAACTAAAATTGTTTAGAAGCTAATTAAGTCCCATCAGTGCCTGGACTGCTTAGAAACAAAGAATACATCAAATGCTGCCAAATCTATCTTCCTTTCTGCCCTAAATTCAAAGAAAGAATTGTAATGAAAATACATCAACCTGTATTCATGAGTAGTGTGCAGGAAACACTTCTTCTTACCCTCCTCCCTGAAAAAAAAACAAAAGTCCTTTGCAGAAATTCTCATGTCAGTTTCATAGCTGGGGATGGAGCTCTCTCAGTCTGCTCCCAGAAGGCAGGATGGATGCCCAGGCGCAGTGCACCAGGCAGTTGTCTCTCAAAATCAGGAAGGTCTTCCAGAAACCCAGCCTGCATTGTGGACTCTGACCCTTAGAGATATGAGCCTACCCTTTAGGGAGGAAAAGAAATAAATATTGTGTAAGTCAATGAACATCTTAGTTCTGGTAGCTATAGACTCAAGACAAAAGTACCACTAACTTCTACTATTTAAATTCCACAAGACCTTTTCCAGAGATTTCTAGTGCAGCTCATTACAGCAGTAACAAATATATGCCATAAATATAAGACAGTTCATCTCAGCGGTGTGATGGCTGTTACCTCCATTCTGCTTTCTCTCTTATTAACTTGTTACCCTATATCTGTAATAAGTTGAAAATTGCTCAGTTCAATATTGGCCTTCTGCAATATCACTCAGTGACTAATCTTTTATTTTTCTCTCCCTCTTTCCTTCCAGATCGTTAGATCTGATAATTCAGCTGATAAAATACTGTCCGTTTCATTAATCCATCAGACACAGGAAAGTCCATTGATGAATTCAAAATGAGACCATGGGTTTTACTAATCCAGTAGATGTGAGATAACAAATTCATGAACTTGATCGCAAATTTAGGTGAGAAGAATATTAATGATGTCAGAGAGCACCCGGATAGTACTTTGGTGGTTTCAAACTGATGGTCTGAGATCACAAAGTTTGACTCCCTGAGGATACCTTTCCCATCTCTTTACAGGCTAGAAAAGGCTTGGTAGTGCGAAACTGGATGCAGGTAAAAGAATGGAGTATGAATAAAGATTTACTTTCAAAAAACACCAAACACCCTCCAGTCTTAAAATCAATATGCAAGGGGGGTTCACTCTGCAAATGGTGGAGCTGACAGGGAAAAAAAAATATGGCATTTTTCTTTCTTATAACTAAAAGTAGAGCATATAACCCATTGTGTAATTTAACAGCACTATTAAACCAACAAGACTAAACATTTGCATGGAATCTGGATATGTTGCAGAATGACCAATACCTGAAGCCCAAGAGACTGCAGAATTTCTGATTAATAAACAGAATATAAAAGGGAAAGCCTATTTCCCCACATGTGGCTGAATTAGTGGAGCATTGCCAATTCAGTGAGAAATTAGAGGCACAAGAGAGTTGCACTCTGTAGGTACATAGACTCTAAATGAAACAATCTTAAAAATGACTATTTACAGATGCTGTCTTGACCCTAAGGCAGACACTAGAAATTGCCACGTCAATGAAGTTGCTGCTAAACACTCCAGGATGGTGCAGCATTTTAAGATCTGTGCCACAAATAAATTAAGAGTCAGGCGTAACTACAGCTTGGGCAACACCCACTGTGTACTTTTGCTGTGAGCAAGAGTTTCTCAGTGCAAACAATTATTGATTTTCTGACAATCTTGGAGAAACTGCAATGAATTAGGGCACATGCAGTCAATGTGGAGGTCAGTGCATAATCATGGCTTTCAAAAGACACTTCCTGAGGATTTCAGAGTCCTTGTTTGCTGATGATAGGCTAAAGATCACTGATTATGTTGTACAGTTTCCAGCTCTTGAGTTTAAAGAACAAAAGTGAGATGTAGCTTACAAATGGGAGGAATAAAGCTCGAAGAAATCTTGTTCAGGGTTTGCTCTCTGGATAACATCTCAACAGGATAATTCAGCCACCTCAAAGGACTGCAAGTAGTTTTCCACTCTGAAAAACATATAAAAAGAAAATGTATCAGCCAGATTTTAAGCATTAGTTCCCATGATGTCCCCTTAGAAGCCCTGCCCAACGCTACATCATTTCTGACCTTGTTTAGCTAAACCTTGCAACTCTCTCAGGATGGAGCTTTCTTCTGTGCTGACCTGTTCTGAAACCACACCATCCTCCTCGTGAAAATGTTTTCCATTACGTCCGTTCTGACACCTCCCAAGCTCAAATGTGATGTTGCTAATCAATGTACAGAATATGCCTTAAAATGATTCAGTTACGGTGTTCTTTCTTGCTCCCTAATAATAATAAGTGCTTAGGTTTCATTGCCTATAACCTTGGTCAGTGTAACCTGTTTAGGCTCTTGTTTCTCTTGGAGGGCCACAGGGAAAGCACAGCAAATCTTTGGAGAACTTAAAAAAAGCTCGTCCGCTGTATTTCTTTTACAATTGAAACATTTTGTTCCAGTTCTTAAAAACTTCCCTCTTGAACTGGATGCCCTTGGTCAAACACTTCAGCCCAGATCAAGGGTTTTGGGCAAGTTACAAGCAGTCTACATGGGCTTTTTAGAAGAGATAGGTATTGCTTTTGCACTCCTGATGCTCCCCAGATGTGATACCGGGTGTCTGGTTCAAAAGTAGTGCAGCTGCGGCTATGGAAGAAATACCTGGGATGGTCAGAAATGCTGCTATTCAAAGGGTGAGTGGTGTCTGCTCTACTCTGGGTGGGTTATCAAAGTGTTTGTTTTCTCTAAAGAGGAATTACTGTCCCTAGAGGGGTGACTTTAACCATCCAGCTCCCACCAAAGTTAGTAGGTGTCATCTGGCTGATGTCCCCCTGATTTCATTCAAGAAGCTGAAGCATTATCACAGCCTCCTACAGGAAACACTTCAATCAGTACAGACAATGGACACAGTATTTTCTACTGCTAAAACATCCATTGAAAACCTATTTATACACTTTAATGGGCTAATAGGAGCACAGCGGAGGCTGAACAAGCTGATGAAAATATAAATGTCCAAACTTTCCTGTTGCCACGTAAATGAGGACATTCTTTCCTGAAGTTTGGAAGTTCCATGACTCAGGAGGGGGGCACTGACAAGCTAATACTGAACAAAACATAACAGACATGGCTGTCAGGAGCTTCCTAGAAGAGAAAATCATGACATGGACAGCAAGCAGAGAAAAGGCTTGAAAGACTTTTTTTTTTTTTATCTAAATTTTAAATTCTCTATTAGCTTTTTTTTTAATATTATTTTTTTCTGCTTTTGGCTTGTTTGATACATATCCATATTTACTGGTTTCTACAGTCCATAAAGAGAAACCGGAAAATACTGAGATATCAGCAATTTCCATGAAATGCTGAACATAGGAAATAACCATTAAAAATGAGCCCTTATATTTCAGGAGTTGTCCAAGGGTTATTTTGTGAGCATTTGTGGAGATGAGCAAAAGCCCAGAAATTCCTTTAGCCCCTTACTGTTCTCATTAGCCATGTAAATCCACCACTTAACCATTAAATGCATCCAAAAGATGCTTTTTCTGAGCACTCTCTGCACCTCCCTGGCAGCTTGTGCTCCTGCAATAAACACGAGCTCCCTGGGTTTCCAAACACAGTGAAAGTTCCAAATGTAAGGAAAGGTCTGTATGGCTGCAGTCCTGTGCATGATGACTAAGGGAGCCCCACCATGGTGCTGAGCACTGACCTGTGCTGGTGCTGCCACAGAGCCCAGCAGAAGGAAACTTCTGACTTCAGAAAGTATTTTTTCCATCTCTTGCTCTCAAAAGAAGCAAGGTGTTCTTTTCTCCTCAGTATTGGTCAGAATACAGGGCCGTGAAAACGTGTCTGAAGCACCTAGAGTGGCTGCTGGGAGCAGCTGTATCCTCACCAACATGGGTCTGGGTGTGAGCAAATGTGTCCCAGTTGGCCCTGATGGAATATTCTGGTGTCTGAGCTGCCCAGGTCTCTCTGCCTGGCTTTGCTGGAGACTACATCCAGGGTGGCCAATGGAAACTATGCTGAACAAAGCTCTTCTCTGATCTTTATTGCCAAGGCAGGCTCAGCTGCAGCGTGGAGGCTGAGCCAGTAGAGCCACCAGAGCATACCAGTGCCCGCCTCCCACCCAGTAGCTGACGAGGACATCTGGCACCACTAAAATCCTGTTGTCTATATGCAAGTGAGTGGGAGGGCCAGCTGTCCAGGAGGGATCCATAGGGATCTCCCGTGGACACATTCATCTCCAAACCACATCCTGGGACCATGGGAACGGACCTTCAATGGCACGTGTCACCAGAAGACATCAGCATCTCTCAGTGTGGACTCTGGGAAGGGGGTGGATTCTTGCGACGTGATGTTTCTAAGGAGATACCTGTCTTTCCAGAGGCTTAAATTATGGTTCTCTGCCCCTGCCCCTGCCCTGGAGCAGGGCCAGGAGGAGAACTTGAGGCTCTCGCCTTCCCAGCACCAGCTGTAATTGCTGGGTCTCTGGCTGCCCTCTCTTTGCAGATGGCATTTCCCATTCTCAGCTAAATATTTCCCATGCAATCTTCTCATTTCAGGGTGGATAATAACACCAGTTAACATAAGCAGTTGTGCTGTTTGCTTTATACTTATTAAAATCCCCACTTTATTATGATGTTAACCTTCAGACCCTTGAAGCTACCTGACACCAGCTGTCTCAGGGAGCAAAGACCCTGTGTAAGCAAAAAATTCACACCACCACTTCCCCCCCCCCCCCCCCCCCCCAACACCAGCCTCACCGACACACACACCACACTGGCTCAGTAACCTGTTTCACCCCCACCACAACAGACTCACACCCCCACCCTCTCACC
>JANHGL010015387.1:0-17919 GCA_024611195.1 Ceyx melanurus | reverse complement strand
TCTTCCAGCCCCTTGAGCCTCCCGGCCACACCCGGCGCCGCGAGCAAAAGCCCCTGGGTAACAAAAAATTCACCCCCCCCCCTTCCCCCCCCCCCCCCGATCAAAAGCAATGCTGCACTTTAGTAATAACAGCTTGACATGTGGTGTCATTATCCCCCACCCTGCCAGAAATTTAACAGCACAATTCTTCAATCAGCACGAAAGACAGGCATGGTATTTTTGATAGAATATCTAATGAAAACCTAGTTCATAGAGTCATAGAATCATTCACAGAGTCACAGATTGGTGGGGGTTGGAAGGGACCTCCAGAGATCATCAAATCCAACCCCCTGACAGAGCATGGTCACCTGGGGCAGGCCACAAAGGAACAGATCCAGGAGGGTCTCCAGAGAAGGAGACTCCACATCCTCTCTGGGCAGCCTGTTCCAGGCTCTGTCACCCTCACAGTGAAGAAGTTTCTCCTCACGTTGAGGCGGAACCTTCTATGCTCCAGTTTATCCCCATTGTTCCTTGTCCTACTGCTGGGCACTACAGAGAAGAGACTGGCCCCTTCCACTGACACCCATCCTTCAGATATTTAATAAGACCATTAATAAGGACCCCTCTCAGTATTTTTTTTTATTTAGACACTTTAATGGGATCACAGGAACCCTGTGCCAATCTGTGGAGGCGCAGAGCTCATTGGAAACTTTTTTACTTTCCATATGCACAAGAAAATAGCAATTCTAGAGATTTCTTCCTGGTTTCATCCATCTGCCTCACCAACCTATTCCTTTTTGTCTCTTATTTATGGCTGCAATTTTGATGCCACAGTTCCTGTACACGATCTGCTGTATATTTCTCTTATTTGCTTTGAAATTGCTCTTTTCAGCTCATATCTGAAAGCATTTATTTGCCCACAAAATAACCTGAACTATTTCCTGACAACCAGTTTTGCAGTGCCTAAGACTGGTTTCCTGTAATGGTGTATAGATACGTCCTTTATTATTGCACTTAACTGTTTATTAACAATTCATGGAATCTTAAGTGACTAAAAAAACAGATTTTTGTGCAATTTTTTTCAAGAGTGTCTTAGCCCAGAGGCCTTTTTTTTGCAAGTGTAGGTTTCACAGTGGAGGAAAACACACTCAAAGTTACTATTTTGAAGACAATTGCATTTTTTAATTAACAGTATATTTAATCCATTTAATACAAAAGAGAGAGAGACAGTTTCTCGGGTGCTGCTATAACAGGCTAAAAATAATTTTGCACAGTATATATTTTGATTTTCTCAGCCTTCATACTATGGTTACTGGAGATTTTGATGATGAGCATCCTGATCTGAAAACATGAAGCTTCTATGGCTGGCTTCTTCATCACATACAGGGGCCTACCTGAGTCTTTGCTCAGAACATTGGTGTCATACTGAGGCTGTGTTTAGATTTAGAAGCACATCAGCACCCTCAGTACTCCATGCCATGGACAAGGGTGGCTGAAACAGGGAGAGGCAGTGACAACCTTTGTGATCACAGCTCAGGTCTCTGACACCCTGTTGGTACCCTTGGGATGACCTTCCTATTGCAGGGCACTCAATACAGTTCTTTTTCTGCACAATTTCAGAGTTAAAATGTCTAAGTATCACAGAATCACAGGATTGTAGGGGTTGGAAGGGAAGTCCAAAGATCGAGCCCAAGCTCCCTGCCAGAACAGAGCAAAACGAGAGCAGATCACACAGAAATGCATTCAGACAAGTCTGGAAAGTCTCCAGGGAAGGAGAGTACATAACCTCTCTGGGGAATCTATTCCAGGCTCCATCACCCTCACAGGAAAGAAGTTCTTCCTCATGTTGAGGTGGATATTCCTATGCTCCAGCTTGAATCCATTTCCCCTCATCCTGTCACAAGGCATGAGTGAAAAGAGGTTGTCCCTGCCTTCTTGACACCCAGCCCTCCTGTATTTATAGACATTAATTAGATGCTTTTTCAGTTTTCTCCTGTCCAGACTAAAAATCCCCAGGGCTTTCAGCCTTTCAAATAAATAGTGGAAATACAACTTTTTCTAGGCGAAAATGTTTTGGGGTTTTTGTTTGTTTGTTTGTTTGTTTTTGTTTGTTTGTTTGTTTTGCAGAGGACTCAGAAAGACCCTAGGCTGTGCTTGTGCACTGGTTAAGAAATATTTAGAAATTTCTCAATATTTTTAATTTGGTGTATATCTAAACTGAAGAAGCTGCCTGCATAGCCTCTTTCAGCATCCCTGTGGTTGCCAACCCCAGCAGCCTGCTGCCAATGTGCCTCTGGACAAGCCCTTGGCCAACGGCTTTGGAGAGGGGATTTGCTTTTTATTCAGTTTTTACTCCATCTAATTTTTCAATTGGAAACAAAAAGACAAATTTGCAATTGTCTGTACACTCATTGAACTTTCAGTGTGCAGCCCTTAAATCAAAGTACTTCCCAAGCAACAGCTGAATATTTCAAAGAAAGAGCATCTTCTCCACAAGCTTGTTTCTCCCACAGACAGCAGGAGATGATGCAATGTCGAGGCCTCTGGGGCTCTGACACTTAGTTGTCCTTCTGTTGAAAAGCTGATCAATTAGGAGACTCTCCTTGCGGGTCCTTCCTTTATCTTGATCTCTTCTTTCTCTCTTTATAGCACACGATTCCATGCACATCCCTCCCAGTGTGGGGATTTCAGGAAGTGCATTTTTCTCCAGCTCCATCAGCCTGGTTTGTACTGCTGATGTGTGGGCAGCAGAACCAGGGGTTCAATAACTGAGCAGCAGTTTCTGAGCAAGGGAAATCCATGTTTGCTTCCACTGATTGTCATGCAATGCAAACTGCATCTATAATAGCCACTGATCAAGGGATGCTCTACAGAGATGTGGTCAGAGGGCAGAAGGATGATTTTTGTTGCCATTCTCCCAGGGAGGAGGGTTGGTTCTAGCCAGACTCCTGTCCAGAAGGGAAGGTTTAACATCATCTGGTGTCAGTTCCCATGTATGGCAGAAAATAACATAAGGAGAAACACAGTATTTGTGCATGCAGCACTGGGAACAATGGGATTCCCTGGAGAGGAAGCACAGCAGGGATGAGGGTGGTCAGAAAGAAGCATGGTGCCTGGGGGAAGGAAATGTGGAGTGGAAAAGGTGTCACTGGAGGTCTTTGGTGAGGGTAGACCTTCACAAAAAGAAGGAAAGCTGGCAAGAGTATCTGCCTGGCCTCCCAGGGCCCTGGTCCTGCTGATAGCTGGTGGGTTTCCAATTCAGTGCTTTTGACAGCTCTGGATGGTCTGAGGCAAACAGATGGCCTCTGCTCTGTTAGCACGTGTTCACAGTGCCAAAGTAAACGCCAAGCAAGGGAGTCTGTTTTGTGCTGTGTGGTTCTCCAGTGAGAGTCATATCCTGATGGGTTTGGTGCTAACCTTGGCATTTAGAGCAACAACAAGTGTTTCCACACCAACTTCAATAGTCGAGGTTCAGGTCAGGCAACGGCTGCTACATCTGGGCCTAAGTAGACTAAACAAAGGTGGACATGGCCACCAAGATGAGGGGACAGATCAATAGGGTGTTGATCATGCCAGAGCTGATTTAGGAGTCAGACAGTTTCATTTGGCTTGGTCTTAGCTTGAAGCATGTTATTTTGATAGAAATACTGGATACCTTAAAAGGCAAATATTCTTACACTGATTAGAGGAGAAAGTGGTTCAGGTCTTATAGCCAGAGATGGAGGAGAAGCCAACCTGTGGAGTTCTCCATGTAAATCTTGTGGTGAGACAGGGTGGTGCCCACTTACCTGCTCCCCAGCAGTCTGATCCCAGGTTACAGCTGTGCCTGTCAGAGCCATATCTGGGCACAGGCACTCAAACCACTAGCAGACCAGGCTGGTGCACTCAGGAACTTGAGAGGTCAATGTTAACAATTTTGTACTAAATTGTAAGTAAGAAACTTGAAAGGAAGGAGGCTGCTGAAGTACAGCCTCCCAATGGACAGTGCTGCTGCTCCCTACCCAGGAGCTGCAGCAAAATGGAACAATCAGAGTCCTTAACACCAAGGGAGAGGTAACATCCCTGCTGCAAAGGAAGATGTCTAAGTAGGAAGTTTTTTTATGTGCTCCCTCTAAAGATGAATGTCTAGAAGAGCACTTGGGACTGGTCTTTTTTTTTTACCCAAAAAAAGTAGAAGCAAAGCCTCTGATGCAGCCGAATGTTGTGTGCTGTTAAGGGTCTGTCCTGGGTTGAGTGAGGACAGAATAAATTCTGTTAGTGGTACTGATGGCTCCTGTGCACCACACTGGGGTGGTGCAGAAAGTGAAAGGTGGCACTTGCAGGGAGGGGTGGCCAGGACAAGGGACCCCAAACTGACCATCCAGGGACCCCAGCCCATAGACAGCATATTTGGTATAAAGCTGGGGGATCTGGAGCATCTCTCTGAGGGGATCTCTCTCTTTGTCTTCTTGGACCACTTTGCCAGCTTGGTTCGGCTTGGCTCAGGTTCTCTTTTGGTTTCTTTCTTGGAGCACCTCAGGAGGACTCTGCCCGTTCTTCCTTCGACCCTGATCTGTGTGTCCCTGAATCCAGCACCAGAATACAGCTCCCATCTGCTGCTGGGCCCAATTGGGGACTCTCCCAGTGCCTGCTCCATAGCATCACTGCTGACAGTGACATAATTGCCATGGGGGATGGGGGGGTGGGGGTGGTGTTGGGTTCCATAATGGATTTGTATATATTCCATTTATTATTATTATTTTCACTTTCATCCAAGATGTTCTTGTTCTTCTTTAATCTAAAATAATTAGATTAATTCCTTCTCTAATCTAATAGAGAGATTAGAGACTCTCTAATCACTGAGTCTCTCTCCCTTATTCCCTTTCTCTTCTCCTGTGGGGAGGGAGGGGGTTTAACAGAGTGGCTGTTGCAGGTCTAAGGGGCTGCCCTTACCCTGAACCGTGACAGGATCCTTAATCAAAAATGATCATTTCCTGCTCTGTTCTGTATTTGAAGGGAAGAGGCATCTCAGTTACAAGCTAAAGTGCCAACTTCAGCTGAGGTGTCCCTTCAGCTTTACCAAAATTGGCCCAGCATGGTGCCTGGCTGCTCGAGTTGAAGAATCAAAAATTGTTTATCTGACAAACAGTCTCCTTTTGGAGAGATAGAATCAGATCTGGACACTGGAAAAGATTTTGCTGTCCTGTGTTAAACCTGATGATGTTAGTTATAGCCACTCTCAAGCGGATTAAAAAAATGAGAGGGAAAAAAAATATTTTTTTCTGAATTTTCTTTACTGTGAAAGATTTGAGTATTGAAAAAGGAGATGCTTTACTAGCATTGTAACTGGAGATACTGCTCCTAGCTCTTTTCATAATCATAGACAAGTTATTTATTGTGCTGCTGAATCTTTTCATATTTATCACTCTGTTCAAAGTACCATAGTCTGGAGTCAAGTGAATGTCCCAGCTTTCATTTTTTCTAATATTTTAGTCACTGTCATCACACAAAATGCTTGAAATGTGACTGTAAATGAAGGTTAGGAGAACAGCAATCAAACAAAAAAATAACTCCAGTGCATGATAAAAAGAACCAAAAGCATATTGTAATTTTTCAATTGCTCATAATTTGAAGGGGACAATGAACTGATTCAGGATTTTTGAATGCTGGGGATTGGCAAAAGCGTAATTAATCTCTCGTTGCCTTTATGCCTCTGCAAAATGGTATTAATAAGGCAGCATTTATTCACTGTAGATTGCAAGTGCTTCAAGGCACTGACTGGCTCTCAATGGGCCATCACGTGGTGCCTAATGGAGAAGGGTCCTCATAGTCTTCAATTAGGCCTTAATACAACAGAAATGACAAGCCTTGTTTTTAGTGCCAGCTTCAGTCTCTTCTTAACTTGCCATTTCACTGATAGAAACGTGAGTGAACACCTACTTTTTAAGGCAGTAAGCAAACAAATTTTAAATATTATGAGACAGTAATTTTAGTAAGTCCAGTTTCTAAAAGCAAAATTATTGTCAGTGGGGAACAAAATGAGCATAATTGGATTGATGTGAAATGCAGAAAACTAATTAATTTTCTTCTCCAAGGTCTGGGAAAGGTCACAGAGAGGTAACACAGAATGTTGTAGAGGATGCTAAATGCTGTAAATATTTAAATGACCCATGGCCATCACCAATGTATTCCAGAACATCAAAGTATTTGGGCTTTGAAGTAACAACAACACGTCTCACCACTTTGCTTTGACCACAAAGTTCACCCCAGCTTACAGAGTTTTGGATGGGAGCTGTTTGAGACTTCATGGTGAATCTTATGCAACAAAGAAATGTCCCATGAACAGGGGACAGGGCACAGGGCACAAAGACTGTGCAGTGGCTGCAGGGAAGCCTCCGTGCAGTGGGGGGAGATGACAATTCTGGGTGGTTTTCTTAAGACAGATGTGTTCTTTCCTGCAGACATGTCTGATGCTGCAGCTGAATGGCTCCAGGGTTCTCAGCACCTGTGTGAACACAGGATTCCCAATAATCTCCCAGGAACTGTGCTTTCAGATCATCCCAAATTACATCTGTAGCAGATGGGACCCTTATTCCTGCCAGGATGGCCTGGTGATCATCACATGCTGAGCACTGGCATCCCATGTCATCTGCCAGAGCCATCTGGAGAGCTGGATATGGACCAGTGATGGGCTGTTTGGTACCAGCACCACTGGAGCCCAGATGCTCCTTCTTCAGGAAGTGGTATGGTGTTTTTCTTGGAGAAGTCTGGCTTTCTCCTAACTGGTTGCACCTCATTGAGTAGTTGGTATGTGATCTCCACAGATGGCTTGTGCTTGACAGAGAGTATTGAGCAGGGGAGGGGAGCATGGCTGGCCATGAGGGCATGCACAGATTGTGTTTGGGGCTTGTGGATAAGGGTGGTGGACAGAGGAAGATGTTGATCATGGTTTGGTCAGTCAGGAGCATCAGCTGAGAGTCAAACTTTCTTTTCCCTTGGACCATCTCTACTAACTGTTCATTCTGGCTTCATAGATCATCTCTGTGGAAATATTTGCCCCAAGTCCTTCAGTCCATGGATTGTCTGGAACTGGAAGCAGCTTGGCGTGCCCAGTATGCAGGTCAGGCAGGCTGCCAAATTGATGAGGAATTCATCCTCCTAATGTTAAAACCCCAGTATGAATGTGACCCTCAGGACATGATGACCAGACCTCTACTTTCATGTTGATGTATCTGTTGACCTTCCAAATCTGAGCCTGTCTTTGGTGTCTGAGGCACAGAGGGGTCAGCCAGAAAATGTCTCTGGACCTGCACATACACTGAAACTTGCACCGCAGGAGATTTTGGAGAGCTCTAACCTGTTAAGTGAGAGGAATTATGTGCAATTTTATTGCCAGTCAAGAGGAATTCCAGAGGCATATTAACAATCAGATCTCCTTGTCCTCCGTGTCACCTATGTGTCTTCTTGGATATATATGTCTTGGTGCTTATGAGTGTTCAAGTGTGTGAGTGAATAAAATCAACCTGCTGAGAGATTTTTGTAACCAAGTATGTCCATAAGATCAAACATCAAATTTTATTACACTAAATTTGCCTAGTATAGGACACTCACCACTAGGAAGGATTTCTCGTTCACAGTCTGAAAACCGTTTGTCTTTCAGTGAGAGAATAAGAAAGTACTCAACACCTTCCAGTTTCAGAATAACTTTGGATCATCTGTTTTCATTAATTTCATTCTCTGTCCCAAAGGGGATTCAGTGAAATGGCCAGTTTCCATGTGTTCTGAGCTGGCGTGATCAAATCTGAACAGGGGGTGTGCTCGAGTTCTGTGATGCTGCTGAAGTTAGATTCACTCCCCTCAGATTTTTTTAGATAGTTTCTGCTGTGTTTGAAGGATAATTACCATCCCTCAGTCTCAAGGGAGGGAGAAACAAAGGACTGTATGTTCCCTTTTTGGTTCAAACTCTTTATGTTAGAATTCAAACTTTTGATTCAAACTCCAAGAGTGACAGAGTGGGGTGGGGAGAGTTAGAACTGTCCCTGTGCTTGGACCTCTCTGGGAATGGGCTCTGAGCAACCTGCTCTAGTGGGAGGTGTCCCTGCCCATGGCAGGGGAGTGGGAATGAGATGATCTTTAAGGTCCCTTCCAACCCTGACAATTCTATGATTCTATGATCTTGGTTCAGCAGTTTTGCAAACCTGGAGGAGCAGGTGCAAATTGTGCAGAGGGACCCAGCAACCCACTTCTCATCCCATAGCTTCTCACAAGCCCATTCCTATACTGGGGCTCCCTCTATCCCAAAAAGCTCCAGCTCCTTTGATCTCACCTTTGTTGTTGCTTGGTTTGTGCAGGGGATTATCTGAGCATAGATTATCTAATGACTTATTGCCCGGGTGTTGAGTACTTCTTCAAAGGCACAGGTTATTGGAGGTGCTGGATGAATGTACCAGTCCTTGTTCTATGTCAGAAAGCTCTGCTAACTTTCAAATTAAACTAGTCTGAAATCTGTTTTATGTAGCTTGCTACCCTACAGCCCCACAAGAAATGCTCACAGGTGGGTTCCTAAATACATGCAGTGAGCAAATGAATGTATTTTCAGCTCTGGATCATGACAAAACCAAAATGAAAAGAATTAAAGAATCTTACGACTTCCAGTAATTAAAAAGATAAGTAAAATTCCCTAGAGAAGGATGATTTAGGTGCCTAAAGAGTTGCTTTTCTCTTCTTACCATTACCATAAATATTTTTTATTTCATTACAATTGAGATTTTAATGATGATTATTTAATGATGATACTCTTAACAAGATTCAAGATTCACTAACTAGCTTTAAAAAAGAAAAAAATAGATTAAGCTAAGAATTTTACCAAAATCCTTTCATGATTAACAACAGAAAACATCTCCAGAACAACTTTAGCTATATCACCAAAGATTTTAGTGCTATATTGTATCTTGCATAATAGGTTTCTTAAGCGATGCAAGTGACACTGTAGCACATGAGAATGTATTTAATGTCTTTACCTGAGGAGGATTCATGAGAATGTCTTTATCTGGGGAGGAACAACCCCATGTATCAGTACAGGCTGGGGGCCAATCTATTGGAGAGCAGCTCTAGAGAAAGAGACCTGGGGATCCTGGTGGACAGGGGGATGGCCATGAGACAACAATGTGCCCTTGCAGCCAAGAAGGCCAATGGCATCCTGGGATCCGTTAGGAGAAGTGTGATTGTGGAGTCGCCTTCTCTGGAGACATCCAAGACCTGCCTGGATGTGTTTCTGGGTGACCCTGCTCTGGCAGGGGGGTTGGACTAGATGATCTTCTAGGTCCCTTCCAATCCCTAACATTCCGTGATTCTGTGATTTAATGGAAAATATTATGTATTTTTGTAAAATATTTAAAGACACTAAAAATTCTGTTTTAAATCCCAGATCCTGCAAACAGCTGTCCTGTATTAAATGCTGGAAGCTGTGTTTGGTGCATCCTTTGGGTATGTTCAGTGAATACTTAGTATCCATGGACAGCAGGAGAAACACCTGACTCATGGGCATATCAGCATGTCTGTCCCAAACCTCCCACCTTCCCCTGCCCTGTGGAGCTTCCACCTGTCTTCTTCATCTCCCCCAAGACATCATCTCATTCTGTGGGTAAAAGTAACTGCAAGAAAGAAAGTGACATGTCCCTGTAAAATATAAGCAGCACACTAGCTCATGATCAGCCTGTAGAGAAATGAGAGTTTGGTGGGTAATCCCTCATGGCTTGATTTTTCACTTGTGATGGTCAGTGAGATGTTTGATGCTCTGGTGAAAGTTGTAATTAAAGATGGGGAACATCACCATCTGGGGTTTCTTCTTGGAGCTGAAAAGCATCAAAACCACACTTTCTTCCTAAAAGACTGGTTTGAAACAGAAGTATTTTTATTTTCCTTCCCTTGATTCACTAAAAGAGGCTTGTAATAGAAGCTGCTTTCCTCCCCTGCTTAACATCTCTCATCCATCCAAACCAGGAAACCTAAAAAACTCTGAAAGATGTTTTTCAAAATTCCATTGGAGGGACTGACCTGGGTCCTCTTGAACCTCCTAAAGCCCTCAGGGGAACTGCAGGATCCAGGTAAAAACAAAGTTCAGAGTCTTCAGCTGCCCACTGCTTTCCACCCCTCGAAGCAAATCCCTGCTGTTTGCTCTACAACCTGCCTGAATAATAAACCCCTTCACCTAAGTGCTGCTGAGAAAAGTGCTTGTGAGCAGTGGGGAGTGTCCTCCCTCTTCCCTGCAGACAATGCAGGGGAAACAGGTGTGAGCACTGGAGACTCTCATATGTTTGAAGGTAAACTCATATCTGAGCTCATGCAAGAAGAAAAATAATTGTGAGAACTTTCTAAAAAACAAAACAAGTCACAACCCAGTTTAACTCTTCAGGGACTCCAGGGCCCAGTATAAGGACCTCCCCAGTGCAGACTTGGCAGAACCATGTTTGCAGGCACTGCACAGCTTCTGAAGTCCTCTGCTTCTTCCGGAACCTTTCAGGCTTGCCTTAATTCAAAGAAACATACTGCAACTGCAGTAGTGTCAAAATGTCTCATTTCCATGTGAAATGCCTGTGTGTTGCTGCTTAAAATAGATATTCGAGGAAGGCACTCTTCAGATTTTAAAAGCCAGCAGCTAATCTTCCTTCTCCTTCCTTGAGCACGGTGCCCCTTGGGTGAAAGTTTCACCCACACCAGCAGCTTTCAGTGCTTGCTGGCTTGTAGCAATCTTATGGGAATGCCACATCTGGGATGCACATCTGCTCCCCCAACCAGGCAAGCCTCCTGCTCTTCCCCAGAGTCCCTGGTGTTGCACCCTCCAGGCTCACCCCATCTCTTTCTCCCCTGCCCTTTACACCCTTATCCAGCATCCAGCAGCATTCAGGATCAGGCATCCAGGAAGTTTTGCACCCTCACTAGCGGAAGAGAGTACGGCGCATACAGAGCTGAATGTGAACAAACAAGGATGTGCCCTTGTCTCAGCAGATAATTTCAAAGGCTTCTTGTTCAGCTCTCATTTGGAATGAAGCCGAGTTGGAGGATGTTGAAATCCCCTGTGAATTTGGTCTCCCATTCTCTGCACAGCCCTCGGCTGGCACAACATGCAACAAGAGCAGAGGAAATTTCAAATACATCCCTCTCGATAAGCTGCTTTTTCTTCTTATTTCTATCCCTTACAAGGGTTTCCCCCACGTTTCACAGGACAATTAAGAAATTAATTGTTTCGTTTGGGGAAGAGGAGGCTGAGAGGAGATGTCATCACTCTCTACAACTTCCTGAAAGGACATTGTAGAGAGGCTGGTGCTGGTCTCTTCTCACAGGTCATTAGCAATAGAACTAGAGGGAATGGATTCCAGATGAAACATGGGAGGTTTAGACTGGACATTAGGGAAAAGAAAATCACAGAAAGAGTATCCAGAGACTGGAACAAGCTGCCCAGGGAGGGGTTTGAGTCACCATCCCTGGATGTGTTTAAGAGTCATTTGGATGTGGTTTTAAGGGACATGGTTTAGGAGTGTACTTTGTAGAGTAGGGTTAACGATTGGACTCAATGATCCCAAGGGTCTTTTCCAACCTGAATGATTCTATCATTCTATGAATTTCTGATGGTTAAAATCTAGCAGAAATCCCTTCCCTGACTTTTCAGACCTGTATAAAACAATATTTTCTTGCCCTTTCTGTGTACTTTTTGCTTACTGGAGCTCTCCAGATGCACTGACCCAGATGAACCAAAGCAGAAACCACCTTTGTCTTCATCAGAATTATAGTATCTGTGGGTTTGTCTACCCCTGTTACTCCAGCGAAGCCTTGACTTTCCCAGGAACAGAACCGTGTTTGTCCTAGTTATTAGAAGATATAAGTATTTCAGTTAGTAAGGTTTTTTTTAGGAATCTTGATTTATAATCAAAACCCACAGGGCTCCTGCTGCAAGTGTCCATAGCACTGACACAGTGATGGCTCTGTAGGGACATGCTGGCAGCAGGAGAGGGGAAGGACAGTGTGAAAAATAAATGGGAAAACAAAAGGAAGAGCAGAAGGTGGGATGGACAAGTAGGAACTGCATGAGGGGTGCAGCTCAGTGGTTGGTAGAAGATGGAAGACCAAGGTGTAAAAGCTTATGAGAATACTTCAGCATCTCAAGGTGTCAGGTTTTCCTGTTTCTGCTCTGCCTTTGAAGGTCTCTCTGAGAGAGAGACCAGGGTACCTGTTCACTGAGAAGCTTTTTGAAGGAGCATCTGTGGGAACAAGGAGCAAATGTCAGAGAACCTGCCTAGACCCATGTGCTGTGGAAACAGCTTTAGCAGCAGTGTTTCTTTGCAAGTCCACCTTGTGAGTGACTAAAACAAGGGAGGGAGTGACCATGCAAGCAGCTGAAAGTGTGCTACTATCCGAGGGTGCTGGAGGATTATGCAGTGATTTCTGGCAGAGAGGCAGTGATGAAAGACTCAGGCTCCTTGAGAACAACAGCTTCAGGCTGGGCAGTGTCACTATGGGTTCATTCCCAGCTGGGCAGGAGTCCTATCTGGGAGACAGGATTCTTGCATCAAGTTCCTGTTGTCTGGAGCCCCTTTTCTTTCTCTGCACCTCTTAGCTGGGCCACCTAATTACATTAAATAAGGAGAAACAAAAGGGCTCAGTCAGGAGGGAAATGATAGAAGAGAATATTAAGAAGAAAAAAAACCAAAGACAGAGTTTTCAGACACTGGTCTAGAGTAGGGATACAGGGTATCCCACCATGCTGGGATGTTGGGGGTGAGAAGAAGCAGTGTGTACATGAATAGAGAGTAAATGCTCCATGGATAGAGAGTAAACCTCAACTAGTTTAATTGGCCACAATAAGTTAGTAAATAAAAACAATCCCTGTCAGTCAGGTTCGTGCCAACAGTGCCTTTTTGCAATTTGTCTGACATTATCTTCCATTTATGAATCAGAGTAATCAAAGTAACAACTCTTTGTGCACTAACAAATAATGGAGAAGAGCACACAGAGAACCTAAATTAAAGCAAATGCATCCTTTGAGGCTCATGATGAACTCCAGTTTATCACTCAGACTGGCAACATATTTCTAGGAACAGGAGCTGCTGTTTGCGCTTGGACAAGGCTGTGGAGCAGCAGCAACTCACTCTAGAGGTGGAGCAGAAACCACAAAAGGCTGGTGAGCTCCTGCTGTCACATCTCTCAACAATAATTCTAATTCTGTGTAATCTCTGCTTGGGCTGAGCCAAAGCACAGGAATGTTCCCCAGTGAGGATGGTGGGTACCTTAACTTCTAACACCACATGCAAAGGGAAGAACATGCCTGGCATGGGAACATCTCCTTTGCAGCAATCAGGGAAAACCAGGCTGTGCTATAGCCTGTGCCACTGGCCCCCAGAGACCCTAGGAAAAATCACCCACCCAAATGGGACTGGTTGGCTGGCTAACTGGTATAACTGGCTGCCACAACCAAAGCAGTCCTTGTAGTCACAGCCTAGCCCCTTTCTGCATGTGAGAGGTCCCTGGGATAGCAGAGGACCACTGAGAAGGGCAGCAAGACTGTTCTGGAGGCAAATCACTGAGTACCCCAGGTTTGGGCCATGCAGAGTTAGCTCTGACAGCTCCTAAGTAACTTAGCATGGCTATAGAAAAGTCTTAAAAGATGAATTTTTTTTTTCTTTTGCTCTATATTTATTAGTTCTTAATCCTTGTACTGTGGGAAGTTACTGAGCTGTTCTGAGTCCACCTTTTTGGAAGTTATCAAAAACTTAAAATTCAGGATTGGAGGTGATAGTCACTGCAATGTGTGTATCAGAAATCTGACTTTTAAAGTATTCCAGGGCTACTCACCACCTATGGTAAGTGCAAAAAAATGCATCAACAGAAGACTTATTCAAAGGTGCTTATCTTGCTTCCTTAGTGTTACATGCTGAAAGTTTTGGAAGTGTCTGAATTTTCTCTTGTCATTTTTTGGCTCATAAAACTGAGTTAAATTCTGCCTTTAGCGGGTGCACCTCTGTGGAAAATATCTGCCCACAGGGAAAGCCGAGGTGACTTTTCAACTTCAAGCATGTAGATGTTGTCCCTCACGTGCATAGATTTCTCACATACAATAGCTTTTAAAATGGTGGAAAAGAGCATTTGATCTGATAAACAAAGTGTGTTTCACATGCTGGCCAAAGATGTGGCTATGGTGTTTTTAATTCCTGCCCCCTCCCCCTCCAGCTCCATCACCAACAGTGGGAATCTGGGTGAGGAGTCCAGGTATCTCCAGATGGTCCCATGTACTTTCAGAGGTCCCAGAGCAGCCCAGGTTGATGCAGTGAGATGACTGCTGGCATCTTGCTTTGCAACCCATGGATGGCTGACTGAGTCACAGCCAATTCTCTGGGTGACTGTGTAGGCGTACGTTGTATCACGACGCATGCAAGGGGGTGAACTGAGGTTGCATAACATATCTGAGTGTATACACAGCCATATGGGTGCAGCAGTGCAATCTAAAGCCTAGGCAAGCGTGAGAAGAGCTGAGCTTATAGCAGCAGTCGTGGAGGGTTCTGAGAACTGGAACAAATGACTGGGAGATGGATTACGAAGCAGGGAGGAGATGATCAAATCTGCACTGTAAATGTAACATGTGAATCATAGCAGCACGTGCTTTTCTTATTCACAGAATCACAGAATGGGCTGGAAGGGACCTCCAAAGATCATTGAGTCCAACCCCCCTGAGAAAGCAGGACAGAACTAGAACAGATCACTCAGAAATGCATTCAGACAGGTCTGGAAAGTCTCCAGAGAAGGAGACTCCACAGCCTCTCTGGGGAGTTTGTTCCAGTGCTCTACAATCATCACAGTCAAGAAGTTCTTCCTCATGTTGAGGTGGAACTTCCCATACTCCAGCTTGAATCCATTAACATATTTCCTTCGGTTGCACTAAGCAGCCAGGGAAAGAAGGTGTCACGAGCACACATAATTAGTGCAATCAGGCTGAACCAGTAGCAGCAGTAAGAAGCCACCAGCTTCTGTCCATACCCAGTACAGCCTATACCCACAGCATAACTCAGCCAGGTGCCCTCCTGCTCCTGCAAGACCCACCTAGCTCTGTGCAGATCCCACTCCACCCCATCCATTGCTCTTTGCAGGCTTGACAGGTTTTGCCACAGATGTTGTACAACTCCAGAACTGCTGTCTGGAAACTTTTCTCGTTAAATCCTTTTTACATGGGTTTCTTCATGGTCGTTCCAACTCGTGATCTGATGTGTTTTACAGAATGGAGAGTTGCTGGTGCCTTACAGCTGTCCCATCGGTACATTGGCAATGCATCATCCCTGGTTTTTCTATGTATAATTTAACCCATGCCAAAGGGTTATTTTCATCGAAGGAGAAAAAAAAATAAAATATGGACACTTATAAAAATGCATAGGTTTTAAATTGCCCAGCAGTTGGAGTTGTTATAAGAACTAGCCCAGGGAATAAATGGCTGCTTCTCATATTAAGCACGTAGGCCATTTCCATATGGGCTGAAAACTGAATGGGATTAATTTCTGTTTCCACTGCACACAACTGTTTCTCTGCTGTTACTTCAAGCTTCAATGTCTCTCTTAATGCTTTATTATCACTGTTAAAACTCCACAGTTTAGAATGTGCTTGGAGTAAATCTGTCATGTTACATTTAAGCACCAATTGGTTTTGTTTTAATGGCATTAATCTTTACCTTTTGTTATGTCTAAGCCAGGATAATGAAAGCAGATAATTTCGCTCTTTTTTAGGCACTGCATCCTGCAAAATTCAAACATTCCTCCAGAGCTGCAGGTAAAATTGTTTTGCCTGCTACTTCCAAATGCCCCTTTCCCCACCATCAAGTCTGCTTCTGCCCAGCTCTCCCAGGGCCATGGAAAACAGGAGGTCACATGTAGCTGACAGCCCCATGAGTAATGCCTGGCTATGGCAAACTCTTGCTAAGATCTTCTATCACAGTGCTCATCATTAAACCTCTGCTCTCATGTCTGCACACCCAACCTGATGCAGGCTCGCTGCATGACAGGAGATTGCGGCTGTAATGAAGGTGGCAGACACATGCCCATGACAAAGGACTGTCTCTGTAGAGATCACTGCTGGCACTGGAGGATGGGACTTGTGTCAGGACAGCTTGTTGCTGAGACTGTACAAGTAAAGGGAGAATTAAGGGCTCTCAGCATCTTTCATCTCATCTGCAGAGAAGCAAGCAGGGCTGATCCTGACTGCAGCTCATCGGTGTGCCTTTAATGCCCATCAGTCATCACAATCACTGGTGAGTTTTCCTTGGGGATTTTACTTTGGATATCATTTCACAGATCATGTGCTTCTAGGACAGAACCTCTTAATATATGGTCCAAGGCATCTCACATGGTAGAAATGGTGATATAACACTGCAAGAGAAAATGCTAACGAGCGACAAATTGCATCAGGAAAATCAATGTTCATTCTCTAGACAGTACTGTTTTTATTGGATAACTTTCTTCTTGGCTTAGCTATTATTCCAGAGTCTTACAAAAGGAGAGAGAAAGAGAAGGGAAATAAGGAAGGAATTGCAGTGCATGATAAACAAGCTGATTCCAAGTCCAACATAAAACTTGCAGGTGTAGAACAGGCATTAAATATAAAATTACAAAATGGGAAGATGAAGTCTAGACAAAATAAAATAGGAGGCAGAATACAGGAAATATCCAATCTTAACATGTTTTGTTGCACAAATATGGTTTATTAAAGAAAAAACAGCCTTCATCCTTCCAGGTTTCTGGTGTAGAAAAAAAAAGCCAAAAGCCTCTTGATGACATTAAGATCATGAGGCACAAAAAACTGCTGGCCCATTCAACAGCAGCATTAGCTTGCTGAGCACAGTGCTCAGTGGCTTTCATGTAGGTCCTTCCGCTCTGCATGCTCGGGTGGGCCTTGTTCTGCATTGCTCCTCAGTTTACAGGGACAGGACCCTGCAATGGCCCTCAGCTCTCAGGGGTTACTCAGGCTGTGCACCCTACAGAGAGGATCCACATGCCAGGATGCTTTTCTGTAGGAGCACAAAGGGTAAAAATAATCCTTAAGCACTTTAAGTCCTCTTCACCTTTCCAGGACCAAGGAGCAGGGGACTCTTCCATCTTTTGACCATCTCCACAGAATACCAGCCTGGGCTATCCTCAGGACAATCTCCTTCAGTCCATATGGGAAGACCTTTATGTTGCTTCAATGCCACTGTGGAGTATTTCTCTCCTGGTCCCATAGTGTCCCACAGCTACCATAAGCATGTTTATATCATACTCAAGATGCGCACATCAGCCTTCTCCAAACAGACTTCCCAAGGTTAGACCTTGACCTTATACATCAATGTAGTCCATTCTGGAAATAAAGCCTCCACCTTTATCCTCCCCGTGGTGAGGAATAAGTCTGTCCTTCATTGTTTCTTTTAAAGATTATGTTTTTGCAACCTCTCATCCACTAGAAATTCCACATCTTGAGGTGTTTTAACCTTCATTTCTTTCCAAGAATATTTTTTTTCTGAGGTGCTTTGCTTGATTTCTTTTTGAGTAGGTGGTCAGACACATAATAGATGGCAAGTATCCCCAGTCATACCTATGACAGAACAACCAAGTCTTCTTCCTCCAAGTGTCATGAGCAATGAACCACCTTCTTAATTAGCAATTGTAACAGCATCTGAATGAATTATTATAGAACACATTATATCTAATCACAATGCACAGATCTGTTCACAATATTATTAATATTTAGGAATGACTTCTACAACAACTTTCCTTTCAACTACTTCTTAAAACTTAAGCTTATAATTAATAAGGTTCAAAGAATAACAGGAGCTGTGTTATCTTGCTGTCAAATGCTAAGAAATAATGTAAGCCTTTCACAGAATCACAGAAATTAGGGGCTGGAAGGGACCTAGAAGATCATCTAGTCCAACCCCGCTGCCTGAGCAGGATC
>JANHGL010015386.1:0-13410 GCA_024611195.1 Ceyx melanurus | reverse complement strand
TGGGAGAGCTGGGGGGGTTCAGCCTGCAGAGGAGAAGCTCCAGGGAGACCTTCTGGGGGCTGTCAGGGCTTCAAGGGGCCTCTCAGAAAGATGGGGAGGAACTCCTGCGTCCAGGGCTGGGCTCCCCAGTTCAAGAGGCACAGGGAGATACTGGAAAGAGTCCAGTGGAGGCTCTGAAGATGCTGATGGGCTGGAACATCAATGCTGAGACTTAAGCATTTGGATGATGCCAGCTGTGATGTGACCATCAAGATGCTGGATACAACAGATCCCACCTCAGAGGAGCACAGCAGGGACCCCCCAGTGCTTACACTGCTTTGCTAGGGGTGTCTTTGGCTCCCAAAGTTGGCCTGGGACAACAAAACAACACCAGACTCCAAGAAAACAAGACCAGTGCTACTCCCATGTTCTACTTCTGGGACCTGCTTTTGCTCTGCAGAGCCCCCAGATTCTTCTCTTCCCCCAGTCCAGTGGGAAATTGGGTGTCAGGGAGAGCACTGGATGTTTTGTGGCTGCAGGATGGTTTAATCTTCCAGCACATTGCTAGTTTAACTTGGGTTTTTTTCAGTTCAGTTTTATCTTTCCTTTTCCATCTCAGTCATGACTTCATTGTTAAAAATAGCTCCTAATGGACGGGTGCTTTGTACCCATTATGAACCCACCAGGATCATTCACACCGACCTGCTTCCAAAAATCAAAGCCTGGCAGCTCTTTGCCAAGTCAGAGACTTCAAATGCCAAATATTTTATACTGAAATTTAAACAAAAGAACAAACAAACAAAAAAACCCAAACAACAAAACCCAAAACCACATAGAACAATTGTTATTTAAAAGGTGTATTTTATCTAATCCTACTTTTCAGGATGTCTATCTAACATTTAATGTGCTATTTTCTCTGTTGGAAGCAGCACAAGCTTTTGAATTACACTGGTCTGCAGTCACCACTGACCAGGAGAACCTGATAAGTCCAGGTCCCACAGTGATCCAAATGCAAGCACCTATGTGACCAAACACCTCTAGAGCCACCAGTGCCACTAAATTCAATCTACCTTAATGAGTCTACACGGTGCAACCTGCCATTAAACATCCCATTTGTCCCAAGCAATTTATTTCTGGGACAAAAAAAAATAAATAATAATCTAGGAGGCAGAGAAAAAAAACCTGAAGTGAAAAAAAGTAAAATAGCAAAAACACAGGAAACAATCCTTCACATTTATAAGGCACTTTCCATCTCCACTGCATTCCTACATCTCTAATTCCACCAAGCTCAGAGCTATTCATCACACGGGGCTTTTGAGGCTCGGCCAGGGGCTATGGAGCACACAGCATGGTGAGCAGGGACTGCTGCCAGCAAGTGACCACACACCAAAGCTCAGCAGACACAAACCTGCCCGTGCACAACTCATCAGCTGCTTCCAGAGCACCATCTCCACCTCTGCTGGCTCTCCAGCAGCAATCAGCTGGGAATTCATCTCCTTGCTGCTCGATTCTCTTCTTTTTTTCCTGCTGGCTGCAGGCTGTGTGGAAGAGGCTGAGCTATGAAAATAACCATCCTGCAGCCAGCCCCGGGCAGGAGGAGGAGTCTCCGCGCAGAGCTCTGCGGGGTTGGGCCCGGAGCCCGGATCTTCAAAGGGGTTTAGCTGCCTGCAGACGTAGGTGAGGGCTCAGCAGGATTTCCACAAGCTCCTCGGCTTTGGAGAGACGTGTCCCTGCTAGGAGTTAGTGCAGAAGTGCTGAGAGAACTCCCTTTGCATGGCTGCTTTGCACTGAGCTGAAACTCTGTGTTTCAGGGTGTTCTGTGGGGGGGGTCCCCTGTCTCAGCACTGGGGTGGGCAGCAGGGACTGTGCCCCTGCACTGGGCACTGGGGAGGATGCCCCTGGAATCCTGGGGGCAGTTTGGGCCCCTCACTCCCAGCAGGACACTGAGGGGCTGGAGTGTGGCCAGAGAAGGAGCTGGAGCAGAGTGTGGGGAGCAGCAGCTGAGGGACCTAGGGGTGTTCATCCTGGAGAGAAGGAGGCTCAGGGGAGACCTTCTGGCTCTGGCAGCTCCTGATGGGAGGCTGGAGCCAGGGGGGTCAGGCTCTGCTCCCAAGGAACAAGGGACATCTCTGCTCTGGATCATGAAGTCGAACAACATCATCACACTCATAATTTCTAGCTTTAGAAAGCTAAGAAAATGGAACCAAACCCCAAAATCAGCCCCTTGCCACAGTTACTTGGACTTACAGTGCTGCCTAGAAGGCCAGGATTGAGCTGCCTCAGTTTTGCTTTACTGAGTCAAGATTCTTCTTGGTATTAGTGTCACTGTCACTGACAGCAGCACAAGAGCAGACTCTGCTTCCATGTGTAAAATACACCATATAACAACAAGATTAAAACCAAAAAGCTGCTGAAATCACAGTCATCTCCCAGCAGATAAAATCTGAGATTTTGTTCCTAGTTTGCTATTTACAAGACAAGATGAAACACAGGGAATGGGTGAATCCCTTGGCCCTGGTTTCCAGTTTGCAGGTGGTTTTCCAGTGTTGGGTACTGGTTGCTGTGTGGCCACCACTGCAGTAACATGTTTTGTTTGGAATGATAGTTATCCTTCCTAATAAATAACAGGCAGTTTGCTGCTATGGGGGGAAAAAGATGATGAGAAGGGTTCCAACCCAGAGCTGCCTCCCCAGCACCAACTGCTTTCCTAGGAAACTTCCCTGCTCTGCTCTCTCGCAACCACTGATAACATGGAAACATTCCTGAGAGAGCAGGAAAAGGGTGTTTTCTGCTATTTCTACTGCACAGAGGGTGGGGAACATTTTATCTTGGTAAGAAAATCCTTTGCTATGGTTTGGAAAGATACTCAGAGGTAAAATTTAGTGTGGCACACATCAAAAAAACCCTCATGTGTGGGGTTGAGATGGTGAGTGGAGAGAGAGCTACAACCTGTCACTGCCCACTGGGGTGAGGAAGAGAATCAGCAGGGGTGTGACAGTTCATTTAAGCCAGCCCCACTCTATACTGTAAATATTTCACTGTAGTTCAAGGCTAAACATTCACCCTCTTTAGGAACCAGGAAAGCTGAATTTTGCCACTGATTTCTACACTTGGGAACTCAGAGCTAGGCTTGGCTTTTTTCCCTAAGTGCCACCCAGCCTGCCAGATGTGAGATCCCACCCTGTTGTGCAGCCTGAAGCCCCATCTCTGCTGAGAGTCACAGACTCCACATGATTTCTGCAGTAAGAATATGGCAAGAAAAAACAAAAAGGGACACAAACTCAGCCAGGGAATTGCCCAGACGCTCAGGGTTCAAGCTTATAGCACATAACAACCCCAAATACCTGAGAAGACCCCCAAACACCCACTCCCAGCCACTCTGTACCTCCTGGCCTCCCCAGCAGCACTGGGTGGGTGGCAGTTTCCAGTGTAGGGTCTTCAGAGCAACTGTCTCCACTCAGCTCTCCCTCTGTCCTGGGCTTCTCCACCAAGTCCTGCTTGTCCCCATCAGGAACTGGGCAAGAAAAGACATAATTCAGTGGGTGTGGACCAGCATCTGACAAACACAGAACAGTCCCAGCTAGCTCTCCTGATGGCCCTTCTCTGGGGTGTTTTCAATCAGATGACAAAACCTTCCTCACTCCAGGATGGAGCTTCAGAAGGGGCACTGAGGCTTCCATCTGAGGAGGTGAGACAAACCCCAGCTGATCATTTTCCAGAGAGCACATTTTAGTTTGTTAGACTGGAAGTGCAGACTTGTGATGTCCTGAAGGAGGGGCCAACAGCAGTGCATTAGAGGAATCTATTAAAGGCTGTTTAAATTCCTTTTTTAAATTGAATTTATGGCCTTTTCAATCCCCACGTGGTTAAAAGGCTCGAGGCCTCCAAAGCAAATCTGCAGAAAGCCTTTCATTTGAGCCTGCCAAGCTGTGTCTTTCAACCATTAATCCAATCATCAAGAGGCAGAATTGCTGCAACAACAAGCTGAATGAGTCTAGGGAAGATTCATCATCAGTCTATTGCTAAATCCCCAAGTTCTTCCATCCAAACCTCTTCCATCATCATCATCATCATCTGGCAGGATGTACTTGAGCCTTCTGCTTGATTAACTAATCATCTGGAGGCCCCAAAGTCTTCTCTCAACCACCCCCAACACCCCCCACCCTCCCAACTCTGCAACATCCACTACAAAGCTACAGCCAGAGCTGTGCTCAGCCTCTCAGCACCCTCCCCTGGACCATCCTGCCAGGTCTCCTTGCTTCTTCTCAGTCCTCATGGCAATGCAAGCTCAGAGCTCTGCTCTTCCATTTTCTTCTGAGACTCAGTCTGCATCTGAGCCTTCCCTCAGGCTGAGTCTCCCACCTCACATCAACCTTCTGCCCTGGCATGAGAGGTCCCTGCAGCTCTCATGGGGCTTCTTGCCTGGTGCTGAACCTCCACACCCAGCCCTGTGCAAAGCCTGCACTTGACAGCATCCCTGCACTGGGTGGGGGCTGGAGGGAGATCATCTGGGCATCACCTGGTGCCACGTGCAGAGTGAGCAGTAAATGCAGTTCAGAGGCTCAGGAATCTTGAGGAAGAAGCTGGAAGTTGAACAAAGGCCATATGTGCACCCAGCTAACATCCCTGGGGGACACTCCCAAACAACCACCTGCACCCAAAGCTGAAGCCTGGCTTTGTTTGAAGGCTCTCCTAGAAAGAGACATCTGTCCTGGAACAGGCACAAGGGCTATTGCCAAAACTACCCCCTAATAGCTAGGAGCTGTAATTTGACATTTTAGATACACACTCCTCTTGCCAAATAATATCATGTTTTTGCTCTTGGCAGAGAAAATTATGAAGCAGCATCTATCCAGGATGAGTAATTTGGTGCAGTGTAATAAAGGCAAGCTGCCCCACAGACCAGGGGCTGAATGGGGGTTAGCAGAGGGTTTGGTGTCCTCTCAAATAAAAGTGTGTGCAGGGAAAAATCCAGAAAGGCTCTTCCTGATAATCTCATTTTCCATCTGAGCCCAAGCACAGGCTTTTATTCTAAGAGCTGAGGATGAGAGGTGGGGTGGCTAGAGCAACTACTGCTGGGAGCTGTGCTCCTTGGAGGGCTCCATCTCTGTAAACACACATCCCAGTCAAGGAACCTGCTGCTCCTCAGCTGGCCCAGTTCACACCCCAACACACTGACATTGTCTGTCACTGGTTCCAAATGGCATCACTGGGATGGGTTGTAAATGGAGTCAAGAAGCAGAGCAAGATCCCAAACCTGTGAGGAGCTGATCCATGGCAGTAGGAGTTGCCTCTGTTGTCACAGATTAATCCAAGTGTAATTAGGATTTACAGCTCTGTGTCCCTGGGCAGGGAAGTGCCTTGTAACTGGAGTAGGAAATTGCTGTCCCTGGCTCTTCTGGCATCATTTAAATGAGCTAAGTAATAAAAATTATTAATGTGCAGGTCAAAGGACTGTGTTGCATTGCTGAGTTTTGCTATCCTCATTTTCCCCAGCCTCAAACAGCTAATGAAAGAGATGGCTAATTTAAGGAAAAAACCCTTATATTCATCTCACATCCATACCCAGCAGTCTGGGTTCTTAGCCCTCTGTCTTTCTGCTCCCCAAATAATAGTGACAACACCTCAGCTGCCCAAACAACACCCCCCAGTTTTTGTGCACCCCCCTAGACCAGCTGGGAGGGGGCTCATCACTCTGCACTCCTGAGGTGGCTGCTCTAACTACAAGAGAGAATGACCCAGATACTCTTTAAAAGATCTTTTCTCACATTCTGGTTTTTCAATCTGAATAATTTCCTTCACTTGTTAGCAGGCTTTTCCTTCAAGTGAAAGCAGTGGGTATTAGTATGGATCTTGGATTTGGTGTGTTATTTAAGTGCTCATTTACACCCTTGTAGGCAGCAAATGTATTTCTCAGAGTATTATTTTTAAGAAGTCTTCTGGTGTATTAATGGATAGAAGCAAATGATTGCTAATGAGATGCTACATTCAAACATTGGAATGTAAATTGTGCTGCAATTAACATTTCCCAAATGCTCTAATATCTCCTGATGCAAATCACTGCAGTTGTTTGGCAATAGAATCACTGACTTTTCAGCTGGAAAAGACTCCTTAAAAAAAAAAAAAAAAAAAAAAAAAGAAGAGAAAATTCTATCCCAGTGTGGCTCATGACTTAAGGGAATGAAAGCAACTCCAACAGCCAGAAATGATCCCATCTGATGTCAAGGACTGATGGCAAGAATGAAACACAGGGAGAAGGCTGGAAGGACATATGTTGCTTCTCACAAACAAATAAAAGTCCTGTTTTCAGGCCATCTGATTCTGTAACTGCAATAAACCCTGCCTGAAAGAATAATGTGAACCATGCTGCATGTGTCACAGCAAAGCCTGGGCTCCTCATCAGCCAGAGCAGAAACCTGAAATCATTGTCCTGGAATGCACTGAAACCTCTGAGCAGCAGCTCCTGAAATCTTCACCACCATGAGGGGAAGCAGTTTGAAGAGGTGCTGTGGAGCTGTAGCTCCTCCAAGCTCCAAAAATACAAAAGGAAGGGTTTGTTGTTTTTTTTTTTCAGGAAGTAAATGGAGTTAACAGGGACTTTTATGTCCTGGCTGCCACAGGAGGTTGATCAGCTCAGCTCCTCAGTGACTCAGCTGGGAGAATTCTGGGTGTAGATCAGCCAGGAGGGTGGGATTTTGAGGTAAAATACACAAAGTGTGTGGGGTATTAATAAATAGTACAGGAAACTCTGAAGTGTAACACAGCAGCTGAATTTACATTTAACTTCCCAAACTTCTCCTGCATTTCTGCTGGGAAAGTTCAGAGACAGGCAACTTTAAACCTCAACTTCTTACATCAACTGCTGCAGGAAAGGAAGAAGGAGGTGGGGGGGGGGAAAAAAAAGGAAGGAAAAAGAGAAATAAGGAGAGGTGAAGTTCAGTGGCAGACAGCACTGCTGCAGTGTGGGTGCAGTTTGCAGAGACATCAATAACCAGAGAGGAGCAGAAGATGCTGCTTGGGATGGGGGGACAGAGCATTTACCTGGTGCCTTCACCCCATGTCCAAAGATGTTTGTTGGCAGCAGCAGCAGCTTCTCTCTCCTCTCCCCAGCCCAAGGCACAGGAGTTATCCCCTCTGCAGGCTCATCAAGCTGTCTGTGGCACCACAGAGAGAAACTGAGCTAAAAGGCACTCTGCAGAGAAAGGGAGAGAGAGGGAAAATGAGGTGGAGAGCAAACAGCTTCCAGGTGTAGCCTCAGACTGTCTCCCATTCAACATCTGGGCTGCTTGGGGAAACTGAGGCACGTGGTGCTCCCTCCACCCAGCACAGACTGAGGAACCGGGCCAGGATTTGTCTGTTGGAATGGGGAGGTAGGTTTTACTGGGTTTATTTTCCAGCTGGGTTGATTTCCCATCCTGTTCAACAGGAGGCTCTGCAAACTCTTACCCAAGGGTGTCTGTGGGGTGAGCAGGATCAGGAATTCATCTGTGGTAAAAATAAGCAGGGGGGTGGTGGGTGTTAGTTATTTTAGTGCTTCCAGTTCACAGCATGGCTACACAAACAGCTTTCCTGATATCACATTATGGAACATGCCTCCCAGGAGGCCAGGCTGGGGGAGCTGGAGGGGTTCAGCCTGCAGAGGAGAAGCTCCAGGGAGACCTGGGGTCTGTCAGAAAGATGGGGAGGGACTTTTGAGCAGGGCCTGTTGGAACAGGACAAGGGGTGATGGTCTGAACTGAAAGAGGGAGATTGAGAGTGCAGAGAAGGAGAAATTGCTGCTGCTGAAGGTGGTGAGAGGCTGTGCCAGGCTGCCCAGAGAGGTGGTAAATGCTCCACCCCTCCATGGGGACCATCTTGCCTCCAGGGTCACATGTCCCAGGGCAGGTTGAGGTTGGAGCTGAGGAACAAAAGGGATGGCAAATGGCCTCTCCCAGCCCATTGGCACCATCAGTTGAGCTTCTGTGTTTTCTCCTAACCTGTAGATTGTTCCAGCTTGGAACAGGGTGGGAGGCTGAGGGTGAAGTTACAGGAGATGCAGTGAGCTGAGCAAGGAGGGGAGGAATCATTCCTCCTCCTCCTCCTCATAGCCAGGCATTCCTGAAGCTTCTCATGTGCTGGCTCTGATGCTTGTTGGGTCCTTCCAAGTGCTACCCAAGCAGAAAACACACTTCTTCTCTTCCCAAGCTAATAGTTTCTGGCCAGACAGGGAGTTCAATCAGCCCACCAAGAGGCTATACTTTGGATAATAGAGTGGAAGCAGAACCCTAAGGCTGGGACTAAAGGGCTCTCCAGTCACCTCTCCTGCTGTCTTGTGCACCCCATGGCTGAGCACAGGATGGGTGCAGAGACTTTGTGTGACTGCAGCTGCTGCTGGTACACTTGGCATTCTCAAGGGGCAGGTTCCACTCAGTTCAGAAGGATTCACACGAACCCAGAGGGTTTTGATTACCTGGTGCTGTGTTTGTGCCCAAGGTCTGAATCCTCATCCTCTCCTGCCATCAGGAAGTGGTGCTGAGCAGAAAGGCAGGTCCCTGGGCACACTCAGGGTGGGCAGCACTGGGATCAGGGCTGGGTGGGAGATGGAGGCAGCCTCAGGCATCAGTGCCAAGCAGTGCAAATGCTCTCAGCAGAAAGAACCTTTAGGAGAAATGGAGAAGAAGCATCACAAAGTGTTTTCTCTGCTGCCAAGGGGCTGCCACCCCTTTAACAGCCTGGGGGGCTCTGGCTCACCCCAAATGCAGCCCCCAGGCTGGTGCCTGGCAGGGGACAGAGCTGACAGCTGCTGAGCACACTCTGGCCCAGCAGCCAAACCAAACTGCCCCACACTGAGTTTGTTTTCACCATTTCTCACCAAAACACTGCCCTGACTCAGGGAGGATCTTGGGAAGCAGAGGCTGCTGCTGCCAAGGAGTGCTGCCTAGCTCCCAGAATCCTCCCCGGGCTGCTGAGGGAGACAGCCTGGACCAAGGGGTGGTGTGTGCAGCCCATCACAGCAGGATACATCCAGGGAGGCTTCTATGAGTCAGGAGTGAGTCACTGCTTCTCCTCTGGTTCTCCAGACTCTTGGGGGCGTTGGGATTCCTCCTCAGTCTGTATCTGCAGGAAACTGTTGCCCCCAGCTCAGCTGCTGCACAGGAGGAGCCCAGACACCTCCTGCTCTCCCCAGGTTGAGCTGCCAGGCTGCACACCCCATCCAGAGAGCAGCAGACTAATGAGACACTTCTTTTTTTTTCTTCCTTCCTCCAATGACAGGCTGCCCAGGTTAATTATTTGAAGCTTGGTTGTTCTTACCAAGCCCCCAAAACCCCAATTACTAAACTAAGACTGACCTTTCAGGGAGTTATTTGGAAGAACTTGGATAAAATAAGGCAGGATGACTCAAACAGTGTCTGCATCACAGTGAAGCCACACAAATTGCCTTCACTGACACTATCAAGTATTCTAAACAAAAAATAGCCCAGGAATGATTAATCTTCTTTTTTTTTTTTTTTTCTCTTTAGCAAGACAGATGGAAGCATCCCAGAAGAGCCAGATGGAAGTGTTCAAACATCACCTGCAGTGAAGCCCTAACGAGTGGGAACACAAGGCTTAGGTCAGAAAGGAAAACATTACCTGAAATAACAGAGTTCTGCATATGCATGCACGGGATAAATAGATTCACAGCCTGACTGAGAAGCAGAAGAAGGTACTGAATAGCAAACAGGCCTGTTCAGCTCTTCACATCCAAAATTCAGGAGCCTGAGGACATGGAGGGTACAGAAGAAATGCATAAAAATATGACTGATTTCAGAGTTTCTTCCCCCATATCAATTATCTTCATGCCCATGCTCATTTTTCCACCTCTGTCCCCCCCACAGTTGTGTTTCATGGCATTTTAAGGTACAACCCTTTACCACCTCTGCCTGTTTGCATGGCCAAGTGGTCAGTTCTGCAGAGATAGGTGCTGAGGTGGATCAGAAATGGCCTTTCCAGTCAAAGAGAGAAAGGGAAAACAGCTGCAGGATGGCAAACAGCAGGGAAAGAGAATTCCCTGGAGGGGTTTCCAAGCTGTGGTGCTGAGGGCCATGGGGCAGTGGTGCCCTGGCACTGCTGGGGGTGGTTGGACTCCATGATCTGAAAGGTTTCTACCAACACAAAGTGATCTGTGATTCTATTCTATGATTTTGTGATCACAGAAACCTCATTTAGGAAACTGAAGATCAGAAAAAGATAACTGTGAAGGCAGAAGAAGATGGGCTGCCAAAAAATTCCCCTGCACTGACCCTGTCACCAGCAGCCACCAGCAGCCAGCCAGGGCTGTCCCCTCCACCAGCAGCTCCCAGGACAGAGCCAGCAGGCAGGAATTCCCAACATTCCCCCTCGGATTAACCCCATTTAATTTAATTAATTCTCTATGTATTGTTGCTTAAAACTCAGTTCCTTGCTGAAACTTTGCACCACAACTCAAGGTAGAGATATTCTGCAAATGATGGCAAATTTCACTGCACTGAAAGCACAGACATGAGGTTTTTGTCTTCAAGAAATGTCTGCCCTGATTACAAAACAACCCAGCTTTGCCAAGGGGATAAATTTTAGCTTTTGGGAGAGTGAACAGAGGTACTTTTAAAGTTATGAAAAGAAACAACTTTTCCCAGACTTCTGAGGATCAAATGATGGCTTTTACAGCTATGGTCAGTGGCAGAGTGGGACCAAAAGTGGGAACTGAGGGTTGGAAACTGAGAGTGAGGTGCACGTGTGTGCACAGATGAGTATGTGTGCCATGCACACACATGAAGGGAATGTACTGACCCCACTTAAAGGAAATTTTGGCTTTTCTTTCTTCTAAACAAGGTGTTTTCATTTTAAATAAAATATAAACTGGAGGATTGGAGAGCTCATTCCAGCACTTATGCACTTACATACACTTCAGACATAAATATATATATACATGGTTTCTATCTTGGTTGCAACAAGGTGATAATTAAACATATAACTGATCTTCTAATTAGGCCTGTTCAAGGATTAACTCCTCAGTGCTGTGAGTGGGAAGGAAGAAGCCCTTTACCTGGATGCTGCCAGGAGGCTGATGGCTGTGTCACTGAAGGAGGGTCCTGGGGCTGTCAGCTGCCAGGGTGCCCCAGCACCCCCAGGGAGTGCAAAGCTCTTCACACAGAAGGGTGCAATCCTGAAATCCTGCCAAAATCCTGAAGAAGTGCAAGAGAGAGGAGAGAAAATGACTCAGGGGCTTTCCTGCTGCACTGTTTGCTGCTGTGTCACTGTCCTGTTGGGTGGCACACACATCACAGTAAGTGGCATTTTTATCCCTTTCTGTGTCACTGCTCACAGGAATTGCTGACAGAAGCTGCCAACAGGCTCCACTAATAACTGCAGTGCTGCTCTAGTGGCATAAATGTCTTTTTACATTAGCACAGACCATCTACTTCAGGAGTTTTTTAGTGATGCAGCTGCTCTGACAGTTCCAGCAATGAAACCTCCTCGGATACAACCCCAGACGAGGAGACTCAATTGTGAGGGGACACATAAAAAGAAGTGGGGGGGTGTTCAAAGCCAACAACAGGTTGGGATTCTAAAGGGAGCCAAGAAGGTGTGGGTGGATACAGAGATCCAGAGAGACACATTTAGACTCCTCTTTCAAGCAACACTTCCCTGACAAGAGACAACAACCACGTCAGGCTGGCAGTGAGCAGTGTCGCAGCAGCTCCCATCCATCCCCTGGGTGATTCATCCCCCTCCTCTGGGTGTTTAGCAGCCACCCTGACCACATCCAGTCACCAGAGAGCAGCCAGGAACAGCCTCATCAGGCCATCTCCAAGGGGCTGGTGTCACCTCTGGTCACCGAACACCCAGAGCTCCCATTTCTCCTCCACGGGGAATTTCACTGCTTATTCAGGGGGTTTCTAAGCTCTTTGTGGCAAGAGATCAACCCCAAATCCAGCAGCCATGAGCTGGGCACTCTGGCTCCCACCTTCTCCTGTGTTATCCTCGCATGGTCAGGCAAGTTCATTGAACTCCTGGTGTTCTCTGAGCTTTCTAATGCTGCATGTCCATTCCAGACCCCTGCCGAGGCTCAGCTCTTCCTTTCCTACAGATGCAAACACATGAAGAGGGGAAAGCAAATTACTCTCTTTTTTTTCTCTCAAATTTGTTTTGAATCAGCTGTTATCTATTTTAGAATGATGTAAGCCCTGAAAAATGTCCCGAGTCCGTTCACACTTGTCAGTAAACAACCAGAACCTGCTTTAAGTTAGGCAAATTTCCAGGCTGCGATGGCCAGAACACCACAAAGGGCTCCCGAGCACTGAAAAAAAAACCCCGAACAAAAATCTAAATAAGAAACAGAAGCTACGTGAGGAGAAGGGCAGTGTGGGAACCTTCCCGCCTTTGGTCTGACCATCCAAGAAGTGTGTTCTGGTTTCCCCCAGCATCCGGTGCTCTCCAGCAAGTTGCTAAATAAAGTGGAGAGAAAAAAAAACTGCGCTCGAAGCTTTTGGCTTCCCCGAAACAGCCCCTTGTGCCAGCGCAGCCGGGAGAGCCACGGGAACCTCCTCCTGAGAGGAGCGCTTAAAATCACCCATCATCACCACCACAACCGCTTGCACCAGGTTCACAAGAGCCGGGGGTTGGGTTTTCTTGCTTTACCTCACTCGATTTCACATCGGGGTTTCTTCAAACAAAAGCCTCTGGGCGCCAGGAGAGGAGAGCAAAGGCAGGTTTCATCCTGAGGATCAAGATAAGTCAATTAGAATCTACTGGCTCTTAATGACGGGATTTGTTATGTATCCCGGGCTGCCTCCCGGTACAAAATACCCCGGTGGCTGGTGACAAACGCTCCCTGAGTGCAGTGGAGAGGGTTTCTCTTCCCTGTCCTCGCAGCCAGCGGTGCTTGGCTTCCATGGGAATGGATTAATCCCCTTTTCATCCTGAGCGAGAGCAGCGTGTAGCCCCCAGAGCACAATGTAACCGGGAACGCAGGCTCTGTCTGCTGGAAAACCTGCGGAATAATAGAATTAGAGAGCGTTAGGGGTTGGAGGGGACCTAGATCATTTAGTGCAACCCCTCTGCCAGAGCAGGGTCACCCAGACCAAGTCACCCAGAAGCCACGGGCTGCCAAAGGTATTTGAAAAAAATTCCTGCAAATCGAGATCTGTGAAAAATTTCCTGCCAGGCCACGGGAGTTCCTGAGCTCATGGAAGTGCACCAGCTCGTGATGGCAAATGAACACCCCCAGGTTCCTCAGCTGCTCCTCCCCACACTCTGCTCCAGACCCTTCCCTAGCCACACTCCAGCCCCTCAATGTCCTCTTGGGAGCCAAACTGACCCCAGGATTCGAGGGGCATCCTCCCCAGGGCCCAGCGCAGGGACCCACCCCTGGCCTGCGGGCAGCCCGGCTCCCTTCGGCTGCGCTGGGCCCAGCCGGGCCCGTGTCCCCCG